>APFE031593990.1:9536-55433 GCA_000404065.3 Pinus taeda | reverse complement strand
AAAAAAAAAATTAATCAAACATACAATTTCAATGTCTTACGATGTAAGTTGCATCCTTGAGTTTGATTTTCCCTTGAAGCTTGTTAATAACATTGCAAATTGTGTGTCTGAATGAAATGTCCCAAATCTCCAATGTGGTGATGTTGTGACTTGTTGAAAGCCCGCAACCACTTTATTAAAAGCTTGATAAGTGTAAGACTCACTATCATATCCAATATCTATAAAATTGAAACCATGAGGAATGTTTGCAATAACCAAGGCATATTCCCTTTTAAGTATGAGTTTTGCAATGTCTTCACAACCACCTTATATTATTTGATATTGAATAGTGTCTAACCCATTCCAAATGAATTGAGTAAGAGTAGGATCAAGTTCAAGATTCCTAAGATGTTTTCTCGGCCTTTCCAACTTAATTTTTTCAATTGAAGATTTTTGAAAAATATTTGGTACTCCACTCGCATCTTTCTTTGGCGTCTTTAATGAAATAAGCAAATATAAATATAAGTAATAAAAAATTATATGAATAAAATAAATGGAAAAATCAACATACCTTTTTGAATTCAAGATAAAAATCTTTAAGTGCTATTATAGAACTTGATTATGGGTAGTTGAGTACAACATCATTCCAACTCTCTTCATTCAACATTTTAACCATACATTCTTGTATTTTCATATAAATCTTATGACTGAATAAATAAATTAAAATTTCTTAATATAGTAATATGGATAACAAATAATACCAACAACAATATGTTATATTTAAAATAAAATTATAATCCAAAAAAAAGTAAAAATAATTCAACAAACTTACTTTTGAAATTCAGAGCACACTTCCTCCAATGACAATTCACCTAACTTCACATGACATAATATTGATCTAACTAATTTCTCATCCTTCACTTCTTACAATGTTCTTAAAGGTGTGACAATCATATCATTTAGAATTTGTTTCATTTCAGGACTTGTCTTACTGTTGGTACATATTATGGGTTTAGAGTTTTTAACCTTCTGATTTTTTATGGCAATATTTTCACACATGTCGAAAATGTCACCAATAAATTCTCATATCTCTCTTGCTCTAAATGCCAATTGTAAAATGTTATCTATGCCTCTGAACAATTTTGAATTTACTTTTCCACCTTTGATTTGATTCTATCCTCAATTTGATACCATGTTTCCATACAACATTCCTTCCAAAAGCTTAATCTGACGTTTGTCTTCTCCCCACCACATTTTTCTACAAATTTATTATGATGAAATTTGACTTTTTAGATGAACATCATAGACATTCTATACTCATTATCTACATTATGATCCCATGCCAATAATTTTTCCTCTATTTTTGTTAAACCAACATAAATGATGCATTTCATTGTTTCAAAAATATAGTTTCCGGGATATTCCTCAATCCATTGTCTTTTGGCCTCTACTAAGTGGTTCCTTCCAATTACATAATATTTGTAGTCAAAACATTGTGTCCTACCAAATGCCTCCTTGTTGGGAACTTGATTTGGATCAACAAGAACCACGTAATCCACTACATGCGCATATGGATTGTACCTGAACAATGTTTTCAAATTATGGACATGTAGGTAATGTGCCTTTGTAATTTTATATTGAGATTGTCCTTCACCTAACCTATAGAATTCTGTGACATTAAACTCAAATGTTTTGACACCATTTATTAAGTTATTCTTCCTCAAGTGATTTTGAATGGCATTTTGTTTTGTTTTCATAATGTCATCCTCTAAATCAACACCTCATGTTATTATTTCTTTGATGCATTTAGAACATGCATTTTGTTCTTCACTGTTGCTTATAATTTTAACATATTCACCAATTTTTTATTTCCTCTTCTTCCTAGTTAACATATCTTTTTCTATATAAATAATCTCCTCATCATCAAGTGGAAGAGAGACATCCATGGGCATTTTCCTTTTTGGTGTTTTATTTCTTTTCTCCTTTTCAACAACAGTTCTAACCTTCTTCTCACTAATGGAAACATATTTTTGAGCTTCAGCTTTAGCTACAACTGCCACATATTCAAAAGAAACATGTTTACCTTTGTTAGATTAACCCACTATATGGATTCTTTGTTGATCCCCTATATGTACCATTGCAGTGTCATGGATTTTTTATCTTTCCTTCATTCTCTTTTCTTGTTCTGACTCTATATGGAAACTGTTGATCACATTAATAATATTTCGCTCTACAGAATAAATACCCTCCAGCATTATTGAAAGACTCTCGGCAAAATCCTATCAAAGAAAATACAATATGTCAATGATCAATCATTTATAAAAACAATTAACGATCCTTACAATAATACATAACATATAAATATAAATAAGCATACTTATCATGTTATTTGAAATGTTGGATGAGATTTCTTCACACAATGGTGTAGATTCTTCATCTGTGTCATACTTGACCTTTGAGAGACGATATCCAATAATTTCATGTGACTTTGGTAATTTTGTAAGAACATAAACAGTGCTTATATTCGGCACCAAACATATGTATCGTACTCTGCCTATCACCTCATACGGTTCACCCATGTAAATCATACCATAGTATAGATAGAGATGTGTACTATCATTAGATTCAATATCTTTAACATGCCATGTAAATTTTGTTTTTATTTATTTCTCGTGAATTCATCCATTCAAAAATAATATTTGGTGTACTTGATGGGTCAGTTGGTTGACTTTTACGATGTTTCTTAGTTCGAGTGTGTTCAGCAGTATTAGTAGTGTGTCCACCTGCAACTTTAGATGATGGAATTGTTGTCCTTATTCCAGACATATTCACAAAGACCTTCCTTGATGACATCTTCCTGAAAAACAAATATATATGTATATAAACATGTAAATTAGTTAATCAAAAAACCATATATATTACTCTAAATTTTTTTAAAAATAAAATAAAAAAATTAACACTATATTGTTATTTTAATTATAAAAAGTTTAATTATTTTAATTTTTAACTGTTTATTTTATATATATTTAGAAAAAATGATAAATTGTTAATTTTATATATATAATATATTAAATTTAAATAAAATAAAAAATACAATTAAGTCACTTTTAACATGATTTATATAGTCCTTTTTTTAAATTATTTATATAGTACATTTTTTTATAAAAATTATTATTATATAATTTATATTTTTAATTATTTTATATATATATATATATATTATATAGGCCTCGTGCTTTGGATTGACGGTGAATGGATTGCATTGTTAAGACACTCCTTGCGAGGGGTCATTTGTTTGCAAATCCCGTGGGTGCTTAGCTATCCCATAAAAATAAAATAAAAAAATTAAATAAATAAATTTTTAGATATAAGTTAATTGTTTAAATTTTAATGTTTTATTAATATATATATATAGATATATATATTTTTTAATATTTTAAATATATTATTTTTATAATTAAAATTAAATAATTTTTTTAAATTCTATATTCAATTTTAACATTTTTATTTTATAAAAAACAAAAAATAAAAAAAGCTCTTCCTTTGGTTGTTGGCTGGGGGCCTGGGCGAGTGGGGGGAACTGCATGCAGCCTCGCCTTCACCCACCCAGGCCCTTAGCCAATGGCCAAAGGGTCACAGGTGGATTCCTGGAATCAACAGGAATCAGCCTACGAACCTTTGGCTGATATTTGGGGGCCTCGGGAGATGGGGAGCAGGGGGCGGTGCAGGCGAGTGGCGAGGCGAGTGCTGGGAGGGCACTGCAAGTGGGTGGCAAGGAGCGGGGGGCGGACATTTGCAGTGGCCTCCCTCTCCCCCCCCCCCCCCTCGAGCCCCAGGTTGGCAGCCAAAAGGTCGGAGACCAAATCCCAGAATTGGCTTGCGACCCTTTAGGCGTTGGCCGGGGGATCGTACGGGCAGAAGCAGCTGCGTACATCGCTCCCCTACACACCCAAGCCCCTGGCCATCGGCCAAAGGGCCGCAGGTCGATTCCGGGAATCGGCCTGCAACCGGTTGGCCTCTGGCTAGGGGCCTAGGCAGGCGAGGGCAGTCCCCACCTGCCCCGCCTGCCCGAGCCCTGGCCTATGGCCCTTTGGCCTTTGGATGGGGGCCTAGGCAGGCAAGTATAGTCCCCCCTCTACCCGCGCCGTTTGGGCCCTCGGCGAGTGGCCAAATAGGGGAATAATTTTTTTTTCTAATATTTAATTAAAAAAACTAATTAATTTAAATAAAAAAATTATACTTTTTTTTTAATGTTTTTTAACAATTAAAAAAAATTAACAACTAAATTTATTAAAAAAATGCATAAAACTCCTGTTAAATATGCTAATGATGACAATTCGACTCTTCCGCAAAATCGTTCCAAACTTTTAACAAGACCCAGAAGACTTGATGTGATGTGATGGATAGAAACAATGAATTTTATTTTATAGTGATGATTGTGGAATTGCTTTAGCGTTTCTTGAATGTGGAATTAAACTTAAAATTAATATAATAATATATATATATATATTATATATATATATATATATATATATATATTATATATTAGTTTATATTAATTATGTTTAGGATTTCATTATGGATGAAAATAAAATATTAATTATAAAATTAATTTAGTTATATAGTAATTTTAAATAATTTTAAATAGAAAAATTATTTTGAGCTTCTGATAATATTTTGAATAGAAACTAGGAAAAAAAATACAAAACTAAAATTTTAGTAATATGTTTTCAAGTAAATTATAGATGAAAATTTTGGAGGGAAAATTTTTAGCAAAAGTTTTTTGGGGGGAAATTGGCAAAAAAAAATTGGGGGGGAACTTTAGAGGGAAATTTTCAATCTCTAAGATATAAATTGTCATTGGGAGAGAGTGCATTTGTATCATTCAACATCTTCTAGTTGGAGGTCATGGATTCCTCTAATAGCGAAGTTTTTCTTTCTTTAGCATCGACATCTTCATCATGCAACAATTCTATTCATTTTGATGAATATAACATGAATTCTTTCACTATGAATAAAGAGACAAATTTTCCACTTGGTCTTAATCTTAAGGATGATGAGAGAAGCATTGATGAAGGGAAAAAAAAAAAAAAAGATTCCTATGGATAGAAAGTCAATTTTTCCACTTCCTCTTAATCCTAAGGATTATGAGAGCACCACTGATGAAGGGGGGGGTTTAAGAATTTCTAGAGTCAAAGTTTCCACATAGTTCTAATACTAAGGATTATGAGAGCACCACTGATGAAGGGGGGACGAATAATTTCCATAGTCAAAGTTTCCACTTCCTCTTAATCATAAGGATTATGAAAGCACCACTCATGAAGGAAGGGGTGAAGAATTTGCAATATCAAAGTTTCCACATACTCCTAATCCTAAGGATTATGAGAGTACTACTAATAAAGGGGGGGATGAATAATTTGCAGAGTCAAAGTTTTCACTTCCTCATAATCCTAAGGATTATGAGAGCACCACTGATGAAGGGGGGGATGAAGAATTTGCAAAGTCAAAGTTCCTACATAGTCTTAATCCTAAGGATTATGAGAGCACCACTGATGAAGGGGGGGTGAAGGGGGATGAATTTGCAGAGTCAAAGTTTCCACAGTCATAATCCTAAGAATTATGAGAGCACCATTGATGAAAGGGGGGATGAAGAATTTGCAAAGTCAAAGTTTACACATATTCCTAATCTTAAGGATTATGAGAGCACCACTAATAAAGGGGAGGGTGAGGATGAACAATTTCTAGTAAATAGAGATTCAAAGTTTTCACTTAGTCATAATCTTAAGGATTATCAAAGCACCACTAACGAAGGGGAGGATGAAGAATTTCTATTAAATAGAAATTCAAATTTTCCACTTACTCATAATCTCAAGGATCATGAGACCACCACATGAAGGGGAGGATGAAGAATTTCGTGCAAATGATTACCACTTAGTCATAATCCTAAAGATTATGCGAGCACAAGAGATAAAGGGGAGGATGAAGAGTTTCTTGCAAATGATAATTATAGAGCCATAAATGTGAATTGAAGAAAGTCATGGTGATGACCGAGAATTGTTGGAATTCTACAGTTTTTCAAAGTCGGGATATTTTATCTTTAACTCCATTGCTAAAAAATGTCAAAATCGTAACCAATTTTTTTTGTTGTTATTCAAGAATCAACACTTATTTTTTCTAAAGGTGTTTTTTTCATCCATTTTTGCAAAAAAAAAAAAAAAAAATGGTTTTTACTTCTATTTAAAAAAAAAATTGTTGAAAATTTACCTTCAAAAACATTGTTCTAGCATACACAATTGTCATTTTTGGGTTGTTTTTTCATATTTTTCTGGGGTTTTGAACTAGAGTGCCCGTTTTGAGGTAATAATTCTAGTTTGATGGGTAATTATGTTTTAACCATTGGGGTTAGAATGGGATTAGTTCTCTTTTCACTTTAAAAAATGTATGCATTTCAAGAGACTTGATCTCTCTTGCTCCTTGGTAGATCCAGAGTTAAGATGAATCTATGCTGGAATTTTACCCAATATTTAGTACTACTCCCACACAGTTAAAAAAGTGGCAAGGAGTGGGGAAATTACTAATTAAAATGTAATATTATTACTTTTTAACTAATATTTCCATCACCCCCAACCAAGATATTACATTTTACTCAATACTTCCCCTCACCCCTGCTAATTTTATAATTGAGTTTGTTTGCTTTTGAACTTCAAATATAAAGAAAAATTACAATAAAATGTGGACCAGTGGAGGGAAATATTGGGTAAAATATATATATTATATATTATATTTTACCCAATATTTCTCACAAGCTAGTAAAAAGTGGGTGAAAATAGACATAAATATTAGATAAAATGTAATAATTACATTTAACCTAATATTTCTCCCACCTCCTCCCCTCACCCAAGGTCATTTTCATAGTTAAACTTATCCATTTCTAAACTTACCATCCTAGATCTACGAAAGCTCTATTTCTATAGCACTTTATTACACATAAATTAAGAGAATATATTACATATATTATATTGAAGCGATTATCAAAGAAGTAATTATAATGAAAATACAACTATTGTTTTGTGCTTTGTGCAATCTGGTTCAACCTTACGCTTCTTAGAAACACCTTCTTAAGTTAACAATAGCCTTCAAGAAGCTTATTTAAATATAAAAAAAGATATAGGGTCACCGAATTGATTCATACAAATGCCAAGTGAAAACATATCCATATTTTTTTTTACTTTCATAGGTCACATGGATTCATTTCCATCATTTTCTACAAATAATTATGCATCTAAATATAACATCAACCTAAAATAGATCTAGGCTAGTTTAATTTCCCGAGTTACAAAAATAATTTTTACAACTAAATTTTAACTCTTAAAAAACTTTATCATAGCATACTATGCAATTGGATTTTCCCCTCCACGGTAAAGATAAGCTTTGAAAATCATTTCATTTGCATGATTATCACAGATGTTTTCTTTCACATATTCATGAAGGCTTCCTTGTGTCCAGCTTGAAATTATTCGTCTCACTCTTGAATAAATTGGTAGATGAAAGATTGTGTTTTAGTAGGAAGTTCTTTGCAGGATGAAGATTTATTTTTTCAAGTTTAAGATGGGTTTGGGGAATTTTTTAAATTTCTGTAATGGTTAAATACGGAAAAGTTTTGTTTAGTTATTTTGTGCATTTTGATGGGTTTTATTCTGTTGAGGTTGATTTCCCAAATCACAGTCATAACAGAAGTGTGTACTATCCATGAGTTCTCTTCTTACAGAGGGTTCTTTTAAATTTGTATAAGAGTCTTTGGAAGAAGGGTTATTTTTATAAGAGTATTTGGAAGGATTGTACTATTAATGTCCCTTTGGAACTTTGGACTGAGCAGCCTAAGAAAAACATTCTACATCTTAGAGAATATCCAAGACTAGTACATCAGTTTTCTCAGTGTAGTAACTTTTGTGCGTTGTTTGAACTTTCGGAAGTGATTAAAGGATGACATTTAATTTGTAATTTTGAATGGGGCTGTGGTAAACAATTGTTTGGTCTGTAAATATTAATGGATGACTGGGAGTATGATTGAGCCCAAATCCAATAATTTGATTTTTGATATGCAGCACTTGCAGGTTAATTGTTTTATTCTATTTAGAAGGTGTGTATGTATTTATAATTTTATATTGCTTTTCTTTATTAATAATATATTTGATCTTACTCATGAGGTGTAGATCAGTTGTTTTGGGCGGGATTTAACTTTGGCTAGGTCACGAGTTTAAACTTCATGGTAAGGGGTTGAGGATGGAAGCCACTTTGGGGAATTAAACTTTTGAAGGGACCGGCTCCACTGAGCACAATCCTCGTGATAAGCATCTTGGTCAGTGGTCTAGACCTCATGGTAAGGGGTTGATGATGGAAGCCCCTATGAGGAATTAAACTTTCCAAGGCACTGGTAGGCTCCACTGGGCCTCCCACAATTCTGGTGATAAGCATCCCATTGTGGGTTTGCACAATAAGGATGATAAACATCCCATTGTGGGTTGATCATTACTTCTCCTATCAAGTAATAAACATCTCATTGTGGGTTCTTCCCTAAGCATCCCATTGTGGGTTCTTCTATCTAGAGATAAACATCCCATTGTAGGTTCACACAATCCAAGTGATAAGCATCCAATCATAAGTTGATTATTACTTCTTCCATCCAATGATAAAAATCCCCATTGTGAATTGATCATTAATAAAAATATTATTATTTTTTTGTTAATCTAAATGATGTCAGGCAGAATAGCAATTATTCTGCAGGCTGGTTTCTATCGACAAATTACAGAACAGAAACAAAACACCCAAATACAGAGTAAATGTCTCTAATATCAATGAAAATCATCCATTCATAGCATGCTGAAACCTAACCCACAAGCCCGGCTACATAGCTTAAATGCATTATGCCAAAAAGAAATAATCTGCTGAAAACCTGGCCCAAATCGGGTCCAATTCACTGCCTAAACAATAAACTGGAATTAACATAAAAGGAAGAGAACTAAACTGGAGGATTCGGAACAGAAAGCGGCGGAATTAAGGCCGAGAATGACGGAGCACCCTCACACTTCCCCCAATTAGGGAAAAATCAACGTTTCCTTCCATCTGTGCGCTAATCTGCCAGATCAAGGTGTCTCAGCGCCATCAACATGCTATCATCAGACAGTTCATCATCCTCTGGCTCGGATCCTCTGCATCAGTCACCCTGGGTTGGAAAGAACTCGTCCTCGAGTTCACAGTAGTGTCATCGGGATCCCCAAAACAAGGATTCAGGTGCTTCACATTAAATACGTCAGAAGTCCTCAAATGACTAGGGAGGCGCAATCTATAGGTGTTATCATTGATCTTCTGCAGTATCTCATAGGGTCCAATCTTTTGCCCCTTAAGCTTATTATACTCCCCAACAGGAAAGCGATCACGAGATAATACTACCCAAACAAAATCACCCACATCAAAAAGTACCTGCCGATGATGAGTGTCTGCTCGATCCTTGTACTTAGAATTGCTCTCATGAATGGCCAGTTTCACCTGCTCATGTATGCTCCTAAGATGTTCAGCCATCTCATCTGCCCTAGGGTTCAGACGACCTACTCATGGAATAGGAGCTAAGTCCAGCACCCCGGATGGATTCTGACCATAAACAATCTCAAATGGGCTCAATCCCGTGGTTCTGTTTTTCGACCGATTATGTGCGAACTCGGCCTGAGGTAATGCCAAATCCCAATGCTTGGGCTTAGTTCCTGCCAAACATCTCAAAAGGTTGGCTAAACTCCGGTTCACCACCTCGGTTTGACCATCTGCCTGGGGGTGGTAGGCGCTGCTGAAATTCAATTGTGTCCCCAGCTTCCCCCATAAACTCCTCCAGAAATGACTAATAAACTTGTTGTCACGATCTGACATGACTAATCGAGGAACACCATGTATTCGCACAATTTCCTTGAAGTGAAGATGGGCGATCCAGGCAGCATCCATTGTCTTCCTGCAAGCTACAAAATTGGCCATCTTGGAAAACCTATTAACCACAACCAAAATGGAATCTGAGGCCCATTGTGTACGGGGTAAACCCAGCACGAAGTCCGTACTGACATCAAACCAAGGGCCTTCAGGAATAGGTAAAGGAGTGTACAGGCCCACATTGGTGAGAACTCCCTTGGACTGCTGACACACATAACATCGCTCCACATAATGGGCCACATCACTAGTCAACTTGGGTCAATAATAATCAGAAGATATCAAGGCCAAAGTCTTATCTCACCCAAAGTGACCCTCACTGTGAAGTTCTCTGATAATCTTCTACTTGAGTGAGCAATCTGGAATGCACAACTCTAATCCTCAAAACAAATAACCATTATGCACAACAAAATCATGTCGTTTACCATCTGTTATCTCCTGGAATATCCTCCCGAAGGAAGGATCTACTGCATACATATCAGTGAATGTCTCAAACCCTGCAACTCTGGTGCTCATGGTGGTGAGGAGTAGCGTGCGACGGCTTAAGGCATCTACGACGCAGTTCAGGCTCCTAGCTTGGTGTCTCAGTGCAAATGTGAACTCCTGTAACTACGCCACCCACTTGGCATGCCGCTTACTCAGCTTGTGTTGGCCATTGATGTACTTCAAGGCCTCATGATCTGTGAGAAGAATGAACTCCCTCTATACTAGATAGTGATGCCAATGCTTCAGGGATGAAAAAGCTATGGGACGCCCTTCCTGACTCAGAACACCACCAATTCCAATTCCAGATGCATCACAGTTTACCTCAAACACCTTCTCAAAATCCGGAAGTGCCAAAACTAGTGCCTCTGTCATCTTCTGCTTGACCAATTGAAAACTAGAATTTGCCTCCTCAAACCACTGGAAATCACAACCCTTGAGGCACTCTGTGATAGGAGCAATCAAAGTGCTGAAATTTCTGATGAACCGGCGGTAGAAGGATGCCAATCCATGGAAACTTCTGACATCATGCAAGGTATTTGGATTGGGCCATTCCAAGACCGCATCTATCTTCGACTGATATGCCTGAACACCATTAGTAGACACCAAAAAACCAAGGAAAGTGACAGAAGTAGTGAAGAAGGAACACTTCTTCTGATTGAAAAATAGGCGCTTCGTCCTCAGCATGTCAAAAACTGCACAGAGGTGGTCAAAGTGTGACACCCATGTCTGGCTATAAATGAGGATATCGTCGAAGTAGACAACCACGAATTTCCCTAGGAAAGGTCGTAGAACCTAATGCATAAACCTCATAAAAGTATTGGGCACATTGGAGAGTCCAAAAGGCATGACCATCCACTTGTACAGCCCATGCTGCGTTTTGAACGTTGTCTTCCACTCATCTCCAGGCCTAATTATGATTTGGTGGTATCCGCTCTTAAGGCCAATTTTTGAGAAGACCTTAGAACTGGACAGCTGGTCTAACATATCATCCGGGCGGGGAATTGGAAACCTGTACTTCACTGTAATTCTGTTGATGGCTCTGCTATCTACACACATACCCCAGGAGCCATCCTTCTTTGGCACTAACAAGGTAGGAACTGCACATGGGCTCATACTCCCACGGATGTAGCCCCTCTCCAACAACTCTTCCACCTGTCGCTGCAACTCTTAAAATTCCTTAGGATTGAGGTGGTATGCTAGTCGATTAGGTAGACTTGCTCCCGGGATAAGGTCTATCTAATGCTGAATATCTCTCATAGTTGGTAACCCAGGAGGGAGATCCTCTGGCCTTAGGTCAGAAAACTCTGCTAGTAGCTGTTGCACCTCTGCTGGTAAATCTGTAGTCACGTCCATTGTACTATTCGCACAAGGCAGTGATGCATAGACCACGTCTCCACGCTCCATCTTAACTAAGAACCTGGACATAGAAAGCAGGTGATTATTATTGGCCATCGGGGTAAGAGTGGTTCCTTCCCGTCAAAGCGCCAACACTATCTTCTTCCCTTTGATGCTAAGGGAATAAGTATTCTTCCATCCATCATGCACAACACTGCGATCATACTGCCACGGCCTACCTAACGATATATGACAAGCATCCATAGACACTACATCGCACTAGGCATTATCAAAATATTTTCTACCGACCAAAAAAGACAATAAGCATCACCTATCTACTTTTACCTCGCTGTCCTTATTCAGCCATGACAACTTGTATGGCTTGGGATGGCAATCTGTCTTCAACTGTAGTTTCTGGACATCCTCTTTAGACACTACGTTCTCACAACTGCGACTTTCAATGATCATCTTGCAGACTTTATCTACAACTGTGCAAGTTGTATGAAAAATATTGGTCCTCAACCAATCGTCCCCTGAATCATCCTTGGGAGTCAATAGAATCTTGCGAACGACTAGAGTCTCATGTCCATCCCCATACAGTACATCACCCTCGTCATCATCATCATCAAACACAGGCTCTCTAATTTCCTCAGTTTCGTATACCATGTCATCCCCAATTAGGAGATTTTTTCCCTTCTAACTGGCAAGCTTCTTGCAATTAGTCGCTATATGTCCCTATTCACCACATCTAAAACATTTAATACTAGGGTTAGAATTACCCTGCAGTGGCTGCTGGGTAGGACGGGCTTCTTGAGGTTGGGCTGGTGGACTACTCTGATCACTTCTGCTCACTGGCACCTTATTTTGTTGTTTCTCCATAGCAAGTGCATGCTGATATGCTTCAGAAACAGTCCACGGCGAATGAAGGCTGAGGGCATCCTACAGGGGCTGACGTAAACCCCCCAAATATCGCGCCACTGTCTGCTCTTCCATCTCATATAAATCATTCCAAACTATCAATTGATAGAACTCCTCCGCGTAATCATCAACTGATCTCGGGCCCTGTCTTAACGAATGAAGTTGCTTGAACAAGGATTGAGTGTAGCCGAGAGGAAGGAAGTGATATTTCAGCTTCTTCATCTTCTCCCAATCAATAATCTTAGCCTTACCCTGCCTTTCCCGTGAACGTCTCAATTGCTCCCACCACGCAGATGCTTTGCGTTTGAGTTTGATGGCAACTAGTTTCACTTTTACACGATTTGGGACTTCTTTATAATAAAAAATGCGTTCAAACTCATTCAACCAATCAATAAATCCATCAGCCTGTAACGTACCAAAAAACTCAGGCATATTCACTATGAAACCGAGGTCTCCATGACGATCCTCCCGACCACGATGCTCCTGGAAGAGGGCATGATTGTGATACGGGTTCATGAAACTGGAGTCAGAATCCGAATCGTGGTCCTCCATCTCACGATTACCGAATTCCTGCGCCACTAGATGTTGGGTTAACTCTGCAACTTGTCTCTGCAAATCCTCAATCATCACATCTTAGACGCTACGATCATGGTGTGGGAATTCCTCATTCAGAACCTGCCCACGACGACCACCAGCCATTGAAACAGATGAACTCGGACCCCAAGAAGATGTTGAAGCTCTGATACCAACTAACGCCAGCAGAATAGCAATTATTCTGCAGGCTGGTTTCTACCGACAAATTACAGAACAGAAACAAGCAAAAAGCCCAAATACAGAGTAAACATCTCTGGTATCAATTAAAATCATCCATTCATAGCATGCCAAAACCTAACCCACAAGCCAGGCTATATAGCTTAAATGCATTGCGCCAAAAAGAAATAATCTGCTGAAAATATGGCCCAAATCGGGTCCAATTCACTACCTAAACAATAAACTGAAACTAACATAAAAAGAAAAGAACTAAACTGGAGGATTCGGAACAGAAAGCGACGAAATTGAGGCCAAGAATGATGGAGCACACTCACACTTCTCCCAATTAGGGAAAAATCAACGTTTCCTTCCATCTTTGCGTTGATCTACCAGATCAAGGTGTCTGAGTGCCATCAATGTGCTATCATCAAACAGTTCATCATCCTCTGGCTCGGATCCTCTACATCACTAAACATTCTCGGGTGTCACCCCATCCTCCACAAAACTATGTAAAACTGATATATGTATTTCACAAGAATCTTAAACTGAAAAGGATTTTGAAATCACTTGTCCAATGTCCATATATCCTGATCTGCAAATCTTTTCAAGTCCTATAGATTTAATGTACACAATTTTAAATTGACAGGAGTGCATTCCACGTTGTCCATATGGTGCTAATTTATAGAAATCTTGATGCAGGTTCACCATTGGTCAGGCGATTGTGACTTCTCTTGTTTCATGCAGACTATTTGCCAAGGTTTGGCAAGAGTCTCATCGTGCTAGCAACGCAGATATTTTTACTTTGAATGCGTAAATATGTTGCCTGTGTTACCTTCCCTTCCTTTCAAGGAATAGAAGACTTCATTCGTGTCAACAGGAGCCGATGTGGAGAGGGGAATATGCAAATTGGCCACAAGTTGTTCTCTAGTTGCCTCAAGGGTGGTGATGGTGAACCAAGCAACATCCATGTAGGAGCTCTTTAAGTTGTTTCTATGTATAATCGAGAAAAAGATTTTCAATCAAAGGTAAATTGATATATCTATGTACAACCGCAAGGACAAACTGACCTACACAACTATTGCATGATAAATGAGATACATGTGTCGCGCCACTGAAACCTTAAGAGTGATATATATATTTTTCTCCTCATAATATATATAATATATATATAATTTAAAAAAAATATATTGTGTATATGTCTATCATTTTGACATTTTCTTTAATTATTTTTAGTTGACAATGACTTGTTAAATTTAAAATCAATTGTATTTTACTATTAAAAATAAAAAAATCTGGTAAAAAGCATAGTTACCAAGTTCACTAGAATGGAAGCAAACAGTACGGAAATTCGCCAATTCAATTCATCTGCCAAACAATTCACCGAAACTCAATTCAATTCGTAGCATTAAAATCATGACGCTAATTCAGTTTGTTATATATGGAGAATTTGAAAATTACAAGGGGTTAGGGTTAGTAAACAGTCACATAAAGAGAGAAGTAATATCATTATTTAGTATCAATTTCAAAGTTAGTCGAACTACTACCTATATATTGGGATAGAAGATGGTCGTAATCTGTGGAATGCTCTATCAGGTGTATAACAATAGATAAATAAATAAATCAATGCAATTAGAAAATTAAGATATAAACAAAGAATCAATATGAAACCCGACACTGAGTGGTTTATATTGGGGGGATGGAAGAGTGGAGCGAGGAAGGTCGAGTAAGGGTTTGGAAAACCTAGGGTTATCAGAGACAGGGCGGGAAGTGGATCAGCGATGGCGACAAGGGCAGAAGGGAGAATACTCTGTTTGCGAAAGAACCTGTCGAGTTGGAAACAAAAGAGGAGGGATAAAACTTCAAGACAGGACTGAAGAACACCATGGAAGGGGTGATGGGGAGGGGAGAGATCCCCTCCTACAAAAATATGGCGGCGGGGAATCAAGTGGGTTCGGGATGCAGAGAAACCTAGAGGAGAAAGGCAACAACGCGCCAGTACTGGGAAATTGGCAGCAAACCAAGCTTGGAGGTAGATGCCTTCCCAGAGCCCAGAAAAAACCAAGGTATGTAATTCCAAACAATAAACTTGAAGACTACAGAAGTTATATGAGAGACCACGCCTTGATATGCAAGTTTGTAAGGTTTTGGCCGACAGAAAGAGACCTAGCTAAGTGGATACAACAGCGATGGAAGTCGAACGGGCATATAGACCTAAAGCTAGGGGAAAAAGGTTTCTTTACAGTGATATTTGCAAATCTAGAGGATAAGGAAAGAACCTTTGAAGGAGGACCATATTTTATGAGTAATGTTGGACTATTTATGAGGCACTAGGAGGACAGATACAACCCAGACCATGAAAAAATGCTAGCAGCACCCTTCTGGGTAAGACTATTTGGCTTACCAATGGAGTTCTGGGACCCTGATATCCTGGAAGGTATAGACAATATGGTTGGGACTTTTGTTAAAGTTGCTGAGTCAACAAAAAGAGGGAAGTATACATCCTATGCAAGGATATGCGTCTATATGAATATAGCGGAACCACTGTCGGAATACATAGAGCTTGAGTATCACGATGAAATATGGCAGCAACTAATGAACTACGAACATATACCCTTTAGATGTAGAAGGTGCCATGAATATGGACACCTCTTCAAACAATGCCCACTGAATAAAGAAGAGGAAACAACAAGGAAACAGGAAGAGGAGCAAAGGGGGTCAGAAGGGATGAATGAAGGAGAAATGGGCTTCCAGGAAGTCCAGAGGAAAAAGAGGTCAGGAAAGGAAGTATCAAGGAGGCAACAATCCGCAAAACTAGTACCAATAGAATGCCAAAACAAATTTCAGGTCTTACAGGAGGAAGAAAAGGAGCCTAGAAAGGAAGAAAACACAGAGGAGCCCATGGAAATTATTAAGGACCTAAACCAGAACAGTAAGGTCGGAGAAGGAGAGGAGGAGAGTATGGAGGTGAAAACTGATCAAACCCAGAGGGAGGCAGAAACACAAAAGGACAACGGGAATGAGGAGGAAAGAATCATGAAAAGACTGCTATAGGATTGGAAGAATCTTGATGAAAGGTTCATCCCGGAAACCCAACAGCAATTGTATAAAGAAACATTCCAAAAATATAAGGAGAAGAAAGGAATTACTTCAGAAAATCAGACAAATCAAACAAGAACTCAAGGAACCCAAAGTTTTGGAATGGACAATACTAGCAAAGGAGGCAGGCAACGAGGAAGACGGGCAATGAACGAAACCATACAAGCGGTGGGAGAGATATTGGTCAACTCAGGCAGGGTTATACCTCTTTCAGAGGTATTTCAACAACCATCCAAAAAGTTATAAGATGATAGTCACAAGCTGGAACATTAGGGGACTCAATAGCAAAGGAAAGCAGAGGTTTCTAAAGGAAAGGATAAAGAAATATAAGCCAAGCATAATGATAATTCAAGAGACGAAAATCAGCTTCCAACAACTAGAAGGGATAGTTAAAAAGCAAAAAATTCAATATGAGGTGATGGGTTAGGATGTGAATGGCACAGCAGGGGGTTTGGCTATCCTTTGGAACCCTGAAGAGGTAATGTTTGAAAATTGGATAAGCTCTCCCAGAATCCTCACAAGCTTATTCAGAATGATAGGATCAGAGGAGTGGATCCTCATCTCGAGTGTCTATGTACCGCACATACCAAGGGACTGGAAAAACTTCCTTAAGAACCTGCAATCCACAAGCAGGATCTTTCATGGAATCCCTTGGATAGTAAGGGGCGAATTTAATATAATAAGAACAACAGAAGAGAAGAGGGGTGGCATAAGAAGACCGGACCAAAACATGGAGGAGTTCAATGAGATGATTACAGAACAAAGGTTGATAGACATTCCAACAATTAATGGCATCCACACTTGGAATAACCGAAGGGGAGGAAGAAATCAAATAACTTCTAGACTAGACTGATTCCTTATAGCAGAACAAATAATGAACCGGAATGTATTTGTTGAAGCTAAGATCATGCCGGCTATGGGCTCTAACCATTGGCCAATCAGGTTGGAAATTGACATTAAGAAAAACCCCCACAAAATACCCTTCAAGTTCAAGGCTTTCTGGCTCAGGAACACCCAGTTCTTATCTAAGATAGAGGAATGGTGGAATCAAAGCACTCAAAAAGGAAAAGGTAACATGCATACTTTTCAATTAAAACTCATAGAACTCAAAGTGAAAATAAAAAAATGGAACAAGGAAGAGTTTGGGAATATAATGATGGAAAAACAAAAGCTAGAGAAAGAAATGGAAGAGATACAACAACAAATTATTACAGAAGGAAGAAACGAGGAAAGAAGTAAAGAAGAAGGAAACATATTGAGCCAACTTGAGGAGCAAAGGAAACAGAGGAAATCCTATGGAAACAAAAATCCAGGATAAATTGGTTACACGAAGGGGAAAGAAACACTAAGTTCTTTCACCAAGCCATGATTCAGCATAGGCAAAGGAACAAGATCTTTTCTATCAAAAACGAAGAAGGAGAAAGGATAATATATCATGAAGGAATTGAGCAGACCTTGGTGGGATACCATAAGAACATATTAACAGAACCACAAGTAGACAAAGAAGTGGCTGCAGACCTCATCGGTAAAGAGATCCCTAGATTAATAACAAAGGAAAAAAAATATGGCATTAATGAGGGCAACCACTCTAGAGGAAGTGGAGGAAATTGTGAAGAGTATGAAGAAAAACAAAGTGCCAGGACCGGATGGATACACAGCGGAGTTTTATTAAGTAGGATGGCATTTTCTTGGCCAAGAGATCCTGGAGGTAGTAGAGGAATCCCGCATAAAACAAAAGGTATGGCCGAGTCTCAATTCTACTTTCCTTACTCTGATTCCTAAAAACGCTAATTCGGAAACTGCCCAAGGTTTTCGACCAATCACCCTCTGCAATGTAATATATAAAATAATTGCCACTCTGATAGATAAAAGATTAAAACCCATCCTACCCAGCATAATATCACCGGAGCAAACCGGTTTTGTGGAGGGAAGGCAAATCCTTGATGGACTAGTAGTAACCCAGGAAGCGATTCATTCTCTAAAACAGAAAAATCAAAGAGGAATGATGATAAAGTTAGATTTGTCAAAAGCTTACGATCGCTTAAACTGGAAATACCTCAAGGAAATTCTTGCAGCCTTCGGATTTAGTAAGAGATGGAAAGACTGGGTTTACAATATGATATCAACACCTATTTTCTCTATCATGTTAAATGGGGCGCCATCTTCAACCTTCAATGCCACTAGAGGAATAAGACAAGGGGATCCTTTATCCCCTTTCTTATTTATATTGGCTGCGGAGGGTCTGGGAAGGTACTTTAAAAAAGAACTAAGGGAAAGGAAATTTAAAGGATTAAGGTTATGGGGAAATAATCTGCCCATCATCCATCAACAGCTTGTGGACGACATTATGCTCTTCTGTGAAGTCTCAATAAAGGAGGTAAGGGGTGTTAAAAGGATCTTGGACTTATTTATGAAAGCATCAGGTATGGAAATAAACAAAGATAAATCATGCACCTTCATCTTCAACACTCCAGACATGATCAAAACTCATTTAATCAGGATGTTAGGATTCAGACGGGGTGAACTTCCTACAAAGTACTTGGGGAACCAACTAAACATAAACCCCACAAGACTGGAAAACTGGCAGCAAATCATAGAAAAGATCAAGAATAGACTTGCAAGTTGTTCTTTTAGGTCTCTAAACATAGCAGGTAGATTTGTATTATTGAAATCAGTCCTTCAAGCTATACCAATTTACCCCCTATCTATCATGGCTGTCCCCAAAGGGGTGTGCACTAAAATGAAGGAAATCTTTGGCAAATTCATATGGGGAGGACCAAAGCAGCAGAGGAAATGGGCACTGGTTTCATGGAAAAACTTGACAAAAAGGAAAGAAGAAGGGGGATTAGGACTTAGAGACCCTGCGATTCTGAACAAGGTGTTAGGGGCGAAGCTGTGGTGGAGGTGGATGATAGGAGGAAACGACTTGTGGAAGAAAATATGGACACAGAAATATAATATGCCCCCAACTTCGGAAGGCATCCTTAGAGCAGAAGAAACCCCAAAAGGTTCCACAATCTGGGAACTGGCAAGTCAGAATAGAAACATTGTAAACAACTATACATTCTGGGAAATAAGAGGAGAGGAACGGCTAGATTTTGGGAAGAGGAATGGCAACAAAGAAACAAATTGGTCAGTATACATGACCTTCAGAGTATACATCAAAAAGCGGTCAGGGAGGGGCGAGAACACGTAAGAGATTACTGGAAAGAAAGGGAGACAGACGGGATATGGAGAATATGGAGAAAACCAGAAGAATGGGACGAAAATATTGATCAAGAGCAACAAGGAAAATATATAAAAGAACTGGAATCAAGGAAAATAAAAGCTAGACTAGGGCCGAATATTCTTAGACGGGGAAAATCTACAAAAGGGGCCTTTACAGTTAAGTAAGCATACTATTTAACAACCCATCAGGAGAGGGAGGAAGAAGCAATAGAATGGGAAGAAATTTGGAATAGTAAGTGGTGGCCAAAGATAGCTATATTCGTCTGGCTAGTTGGAAAAGAAAGGATCCTGACATGGGACAAGATTCAGAAAAGAAGATTTTTGGGACCCCCGAGATGTAGCCTCTGTAAGATGGGGATCGAAACCCAAGAACACATTTTGAACTCCTGCTCATTTGCTCAACATCAATGGGGAGAGATCAGAAGTCTCTTCGGAAAATCAAATAGAGATCCCAGCGACATCAAAAAGGCTATATTTCAATGGGGTAAGGGACAATTTTCATGTAAGGTCGTAAGGAGAACCTGGAATTTAGCTATAGGATTTGTGATATGGCATCTTTGGAAGGAAAGAAACTGTAGGATCTTCCTGGATAAGATCAATACTCTGGAAAAGATATGGAAAGGAATTCAAAATGCAATCAGAGAGACCGTTCTGGCAGAGACCTGGGAGGAGGATGATTGGAAAGCGAACCCTGAAGAAGGAAGAATCTTAATGAAACTAAATATGGATTTTGGCATGGTGTACCCGGGAAAAAGAAAGAAAGCAACAAGCCCAAATTCAGAGTCCAGAACAGTTCAGGTATCCAAGACTGAATTTCATTAAATTGAATTTTGACGAGGCCTCTAAAGGAAACCCAGGGCCTGCAGGCTTTGGGGGAATCTTTAGAGACAGTAAGAAACAAACAAGATGGGTGTACGCGGAATGGGGAGGTGTAATGACAAATAATGAAGCAGAATTGTGGGATGTTTATCAAGGACTAAGGATAGCAGTAAGAAATGGGTATACGAATATGGAAATAGAGGGTGACTCACAAATAGTAGTGGAAATGCTACAAAAACTCAACAACGGGAAAGACTGGGAGCAAGTAGCTAGAAGTTGGAGGACGGCAGGATTGTTCAGGACCTAGCTGAAATACTAAGGAGAATAGAATACAAGATCTTTAGTCATTTCAAGAGAAACGGAAATAAGGCTGCAGACTATTTAGCTAACAGGGGATGTAAAGAACAGGGGGAAAAGACCGACAGTAGCTGGCCAATAATAAGGAACAAACCGGGATGGGAGGAATTCACTACCATAATCAATCAAGACCATAATGAAACTACAATACAATAAAAAAAGACACCCAGAGACCCCCGATCGGGGTGAGAATGGCGACAATCAAGACAATCAATACAAGTCAGGCCAGGGAGGATGACAAGGCAAAAGGGGGGTGGGTAATGATGAAGGTGGACAGGGAGATTAGCAAAAGGGACATCATTTCGAGGAGGGACAACGAGGAAGCAATGAATAAAGAAGGTGATGGAGGTAATGCGACCGAGACTGGACGGAGGTACGATGGCGTAGAAGAAGGATGAAGAGAGGTGGGCAATCATGAACGCGGCAGGTGGTAGGAGGCTCGAGGGAAGAGTAACGAGGAGAAGCGGAAGGGGAAACATAATAAAGGAGGAAAGAAAGACAAAGCCAAGAAAACGATAAATGAAATAGCAGCGAACGTGAGAAGGGATAGGGTGGTGAAAATACCAAGCAGGGTCATAGAAAGGCAGAGGGGGCAAAGAGAAACAACAGACAGAACCAGAAGGAAAAATCAAATGGCAACAAGGAGGAGAATGAGAGACGAGGCGGAAGAGGAGATCAGAGGTCGAAGCAGCCCAGGGAAAAAAGGGAAGGAAATCGCAGATGGAGAAGATGAAGAACAGTATCAGACAGTTCAGGATGATTCTAAGGATGACGTGGAGATGTTCAATTCAGACCAGGACGAAATCGAGCAGCCAAGAAAGAGGGCTAGGGGGGTCGAGGGCTCAGCGAAGGATAAACCTCAAGAAGAAAGGGAGCATGGAGAAAGGAGAAGCACAGGGCACAAAGAGGAAGGAGAATTCGGGAACACATCAGGCATGAAAGGTCGGGGAAGCAGAGGAAACTACAGAAACAGAGGAAGAGCAGGCCAGGGACGAGGGCGACACAGCAGAGGAAGAGGGCGACCAGCAGGGAAACGGAAGAAGCGAGAACCATCACCAACAAGAAAATACAGGAAAACATTGGAGAAAAAGATTCAGTTCGTAGAGCAAGCCTACAACGAAAACACTAATAAGGGCATCAGAAGAATAATACAACATCTGGACGAAGAAGCAGCCCAGGCCCAATCAGGATTAGAAATGGAAGACTGGGAATACTTGCTACCTGATCCAGGAAATACAAGAGGACGCATGACACTGTACAAACAGGCCCTGCATGTATACTAGGTGACGAAAAGACTGTTGGCAAAGGGTATGGAGCAAGTTGCCATAGAGATAGCAGAATTATCCCAAGGAATTCCTAATCTGAGGAGAGAATTGAAAAACATCCAGATCACCATGATGATGTAGGACAAAAAATTGGACGAGATACAACAACAAATAGAGAAAATTAACACGGGTATAAAGACAGAAGATGGACAAAAGGAAGCCACGCGGGGTAACGTTTGAAGATATGGGTATGCTCTTTGCAGTTTTTGTAAAGGTTAAAGGATAGTTGCGGTGTTTAGTTTAAGTATATAATGCAAACTAGGAATAGTAGTAATCTTTATGAATGTTTAGTCTACATAGCATGGACAAGAAGAATTAGGATTTTTGGATTTTGGATGGCTATCAAAAACTTAAGGTGGCCAACAGACCCGGTTTCCCTTCGGGGCAAGTTGAGGCCACCATGGAAATGTAATGGTTTCAATTCGAAGTAATATAAAAGAATGGTCCCTCCTTAGCTTACAATATATATATATATATATAATATATTATATATATATATATATGAAACCCGACCCTGAGGAAAACTTACCTGACCAGAGAGAGTTGAGTAGTGTTCCAGTGCTTTGCCTTAGTGCGCCAAAGACCGATATGTAACCATCATTAGTTAGCAAAGGGCCGGATGACAATTACACATAATACACTAAAATTCAAACCCCAAGCATTACCAATCGAGGGTTTCAGTGGTAATGTTTTGCTCCCAACACGTAAGGGACCAAATGAGGGAGGCAGTGTGAGACGCAAGGAGATCGCTACTTTGTAACTCCTCAATCTAAATTCGTCCCTAGTCTTTCCACTGTTGGATGATTGCCATCACATAAGATACAGTACAAACACAGTTGCAATCTCCAGAAATTTCCAATCAAGCTTTATTGAATAAATATTTTATTATAAAAAAATATATGTGGTTAAGTAAAAGCACTTAGAAAGATTATTCATTAGATATGCTTTGAAAAGAAATAGATAGAAGTTGGATGGGATATATAGAAAGGGAAAAAACGATAGGCAAAACAAGGGAAATTTTTTTTGAAAATATAAGTGAAATTAGAAAAAATCTGTTTTTCAATTCTTTAAATTTAGAAAAAGAAAAGAAAATAAGTGAAAGTGGCTTATAAGATTTTCTAAATAGAAATAAATAGAGTTTGGATGGTATTTACAAAGATGAAAAATGAAAGGTTAAAAAGGGAGAATAAAATAAAAAGTAAAATTGATATTAGAAAAATTATGTTTTTTCAATCCGGAAAAAAACATGAAGAAATGTGTGAAGTGACTTAATTTTAACTTCAAGTAATTGGTTTTTATTTATGGAAGAATTGAAGTTTTGGAGGGAAAAGTTGAATAGTATATTTTTTAGATAATTTTATTTGTAAAATTGTTATATTATTTAAAATTAATAAAAATTATTCAAAATTCAAAATAAATTGAAAAAAACTAAAAAAAATAGAATGTCTATTATCAAATTTGCTAAAAATTGAATTTTTATATTCAAATTCAAATTCAAAGTCGAACTTATAACTATGGTAAAAAAAATGTCAAATTTAACCTATGCACGTAATCTTGAATTTTTCCGTTCAAATATTTATCTTACCATATCAAACTCAAACTGAAACTTGGTAACTATGGTAAAAATGTGTCAAATACGTAATCATTCTCACCGCGTGCATTTCTCTCCCACTCTCAAGTCAAACCCCGCAACATGTGCTCGACTAGGAACTCATCAACAATCACGACATCCTGTGAAATGTACACAAAATAGCATTTGCTTTCACAAAATAGCATTTGCGGTTCTCCTCCACATCGACCGACAGATGCCATGTATAATGGGTATATGTCGAGTCCCTATGAAAAAGACCTGCATGCACCCGGTTATCATGTTTTTATATATATAATGTTGATTTTTTAAATTATATAATGGTATTGTTATGATATTATTTATTGTTATTATTTAGTATAAGATAGTTTTAAAATTGTTAGAAATTTTAATGTTCATTAGAATGGACATTTGATGCTTGATTTTTAGGTTTTTATTGTAATAAGGTAGCTTCTTTTAAGGTAAATTTTGAAAAGAGCTATAGTTTTAGCCTTTGAAATAAAAATCACTCTTGGAATAATGAATATTTTATTTAGTTGTTCACTTTTAAAAATTGTTTAAGTCATATAATTTGTCTATAATTTGATGGTTGAAATATGTTAGCTATAGTTTTAGCCTTTGAAATAAAAATCACTCTTGGAATAATGAATCTTTCATTTAGTTGTTCACTTTTAAAAATTGTTTAAGTCATATAATTTGTCTATAATCTGATGGTTGAAATATGTTAAAAATTGAAGGTTTTAAATTACAAGGTTGAAAATTTGTCAAATCTTAAAGTTTTTAATTAAATGTTAAACAATTACAATTTCAAGTATTTTTAGAGTCAAGATATTGTATCTTTAACATGGATGGAAATTGTTGGAATGAATTATCAAGATTTGAGACATGATATTTTATCTTTAACATTATGTGCGAGAATCGTTGGAATTTTACAGTTTTTCAAAGTCCGAATATTTTATCTTTAACTCCATTGCTAAAAAATGTCAAAATTGTAATTTTTTTTGTTATTCCAGAATCAACAATTACTTTTTTAAGGGTGTTATTTTCATCAATTTTGCAAACAAATGGTTTTCACTTCCATTTAAAAAAAATGTTGAAAATTTACCCTAAAAAAATATCGTTCTGGGATACACAATTTTCATTTTTGGGTTTTTGTTTCTCATGTTTTTTTTGGGTTTTTCATTTTTTGGGTTGTTTTTTCATGTTTTTTTGTTTTTGTTTTTGGGCTTGAGTACCCATAGTTCACATTTGATCAGTAATTATGTTTTAACCATTGGGGTTGGAAGGGCATCAAATCTCTTTTCACTAAGATGTTTGCATTCAAGAGATTTGATGGCTAGTTGGTAGATCCAAAGTTAAGATGGATACCCAATATTTATTGCTACTCTCACACAGTAAAAAGTGGTCAAGATTGGGAAAATTAGTAATTAAAATGCTTAATATTTCCATCACCCTTTACTTAATACTTCCCCTCACCTCTGCTAGTTTCATAGTTGAGTTTGTTTATTAAACATCAAATATAAAGAAACATTACAATAAAATGTGGACCAATTGACAACAAATATTGGATAAAATATAATATTATATATTATATTTTACCCAATATTTCTCACAAGCTAGTAAATGTGGATGAAGAGATAGGCATAAATATTAGATAAAATATAATAGTTACATTTAACCTAATATTTCTCCCACCTCCTCCCCTCACCCCAACTAATTTTCATAGTTAAACTTATTCATTTCTAAAGTTACAGTCCTGGATCTATCAGAGCTCTATTTCTATAGCACTTTATTACGCATAAATTAAGAGAATATATTACATATATTATATTGAAGTGATTATCAAAGAAGCGATTAGAATGAAAAAACAACTATTGTTTTGTACTTTGTGCAATCTTGTTTAACTTTATACTTGTTATAAACACCTTCCTGAATTAACAATAGCATTCAAAAAGCTAGCTTCAACATACAAAAAAATATAGGGTCGCTAAAATGATTCATACAAATGCCAAGCGAAAGCCCATAATTTTTGTTTACTTTTATAAGCCACATGTATTAATGCTATCATTTTTTACAACTAATTATATATCTAAATATAACATTAAACTAAGATAAATCTAAACTAATTTAATTTCCCAAATTACAAAATTAATTTTTAAACTAAATTTTAGCTCTGAACAAACTTTATATACCATGGAATTGGATTTGCCACTCAGAATAACGATAAGCTTTGAAAAACATTTTGTTTGCCCCTTAGAATAACGATAAGCTTTGAAAATCATTTCGATTGCATGATTCTCATAGTTGTTTTCTTTCACATATCCATAAAGGCTTCCTGGTGTCCATCTTGAAATTATTCGTCTCAATCTGGAGTAAATTGGTAGATGAAGGATTGAGTTTTAATAGGAAGTTCTGATGAAGATTTATTTGTTCAAGTTTAAGATGGGTTTGGGGGATTTTTTAAATTTCTGTAATGGTTAAATAAGGAAAAGTTCTGTTTAGTTATGGTTTTATTCCTGTTGAAGTTGATCTCCTAAATCACAGTCATAACAGAAGTGTGTACTATCCATGAGTTCTCCTCTTACATAGGGTTCTTTTTATAGAAGTCTTTGGAAGGATTGTAGTATTAATGTCCCTTTGGAGCTTTGACTGAGCAGCCTAAGAAAAACATTCTACATCTTAGAAAATATCCAAGACTAGTACATCGGTTTTCTCAGCGTAGTAATTTTTGTGTGTTGTTTGAACTTTCGGAAGTGATTAAAGGATGACATTTAATTTGTAATTTTGAATGGGTTGGAGTAAACAATTGTCTAGTCTGTAAATAGTAATGGAAGGCTGGGAGTATGATTTAGTCCCGATCCAAGAATCTCTTTGATATGCAGCTTTTGCGAGTTAATTGTTTCAAAGTGGTTACAGTTATTTTACTTAGTCTTTGATATGCAGCTTTTGCAAGTTAATTGTTTCAAAGTGGTTACAGTTATTTTACTTAGAAGTTATGGGTATGTATGTAAAAGTTTATATTGTCTTTTTTCATTAATAATATTTTTGATCTTACTCATGAATTGTAGATCAGTTGGTTTGTGTGGCATTTAATTTTGGCCAGGGTATCAATTGGAACCTCATGGTGAGGGGTTGAGGATGGAAACTATTTTGGGGAATTAAACTTCTAGAGGGGGCCAGGCTCCTTGTTCTTCCTCTTACAATCCTGGTAAGGGGTTGAGGATGGAAACCACTATGAGGAATTAAACTTCCCAAAGGACGATCCTGGTAAGGGGTTGAGGATGGAAACCACTATGAGGAATTAAACTTCCCAAGGGGCGTGCAGGCTCCAACTAGCCTCCACAATTCTGGTGATAAGCATCCCATTGTGGGTTTGCACAATAGGGGTGATAAGCATTTCATTGTGGGTTGATCATTACTTCTTCCATCCATTGATAAGCATCTCATTATGGGTTCTTCCATCTAGTAATATGCATCCCATTTTGGGTTTGCACAGTCCACTCCCACAATTTTGGTGATGAGCATCCCATTGTGGGTTTGCAAAATAGGGGTGATAAGCATCTCATTGTGGGTTGATCATTACCTCTTCCATCTAGTGATAAGCATCTCATTATGGGTTCTTCCATCCAATGATAAGCATCCCATTGTGGATTTGCACAGTCCAAGTGATAAACATCCAACAGTGAGTTGATTATTACTTCTTCCATCCAGTAATAGACATCCCATTGTGGATTGATCATTAATAAAAATGTTATTTTTTTTTATCGAATCTAAACATTCTCTCATATCGCCTCATCCACAAAACTGTGTAAAACTGATATATTTATTTCACAAAGAATCTTAAATTGAAAAGGATTTTGAACTCACTTGTCCAATGTCCATAAATCCTGATCTGCAAATCTTTGCAAGTCCGATAGATTTAATGTACACAATTTTAGATGGACAGGAGTGCATTTCACGTTCTCCATATGGTTCTCATTTACAGAAATGTTGATACAGGTTCACTCCTGGTCAGGAGACTGTAACTTCTCTTGTTTCATGTGGACTATTTACCAAGGTTTGGCGAGAGTCTCATCGTGCAAGCAACGCAGGGATTTTTACACTGAACGCGTAAAGATGTTGCATATGCTACCTTGCCTTCCTTTCAAGGAATAGAAGACTTCATTGGTGTCAACGGGAGCCAATGTGGAGAGGGAAATATGCAAACTGGCCACAAGTTATTCTCTGGTTGCCTCGACAAGGGTAATGATGGTGAACCAACCTACATCGGCTCTTAACCTATTTCTTCATATAATGGAGAAAACAGATGAGATTTTTACTGTGAATGCATAAAGATGTTGCATATGTTACCTTGCCTTCCTTTCAAGGAATAGAAGACTTCATTGGTCTCAACGGGAGCCCATGTGGAGAGCGAAATATGCAAGCTGGCCACAAGTTATTCTCTGGTTGCCTCGACAAGAGTAATGATGGTGAACCAACCTACATCAGCTATTAAGCTGTTTTTTCATATAATGGAGAAAACAGATTTCCAAGCAAAGGTAAATTGATATATCTATGTACAACGGTAAGGACAAAGTGACTTAGTTTCATAAAAAGAGGGTTTACTTCATTATAATGGGAAATATCTTCCTTGTTTTTAGATCGAGGTTTCTAACCAAAACTACTAATATTATTCATACTGAAAATTTGAAAGCCTTATCTAAAGGAATATGGAAAGCTTATTATTCATTTTTTTTTTTTTAATTATATGGTGAATCAGTAACTATAAGTATTAATTTATGGGAAACCAGGATCAATCTTGGTAACTGCCTCACCAGTCCTAATCTATGGGAGACCCAAGATCAATCTTGGTAGCTGCCTCACCAGTCTTAATCTATGGGAGACCCAAGATCAATCCTCTTAGCTGTCTCTATAACACCAAGGGTTACATCCAACCACCTGCAAGTCGGGTATGGGGAATCCGTCCCTTTAGCTTCCACCACAGCAAGTCAGTGTACTCAATGAGATTTGAACTTCATTCTCCCAAGCTTCGCCTAAGTAACTTACCGCTAAACCACACATCAATATACAGAAAGCCTATCATTTATGTCCTCCAAATATTTGATAAATGGCAAGATCATCCCCTCAATTTGTCCTTGAAATATTGCAAGGTCATCCTCAACTTTTTAGAAATGGTCAGATTTGATGTTAAATTCAATGAATCTTTGAATTGATTATGATAACTTTGTGCAGAATGACAATGTATTTCGTGTCTTAAAAGGGGCTGGAGAAACTGAAAATAAGCATTTTATAAATGCTGAAAACCTAGCTTCTCGATTAACCAAAAAAACAAAGTAAAATGGCAGAGCTCGAATGGTATAAAGAGGTTTGTGAGAAGGATCGTCGCCTCGGACATTACGATTTCTTCAAGAACCATGACAAGAAGGATATGGACGCTAATTTGCGTATAAGGGATAAGCTGGCCGGACTTTGGGATAAGATTATTGAAATGTGGGAGAGGCATGAGTTGCCAAGTGATTTACAATTCCAAAATAAATGGATAAATGCTGGCGCTGCGTATAGAAGACGGGTAGAGCCTCTGGATATTGCATATTTATTACACAAATCGCAAGGGCAACTATCTTTCAAATAGAATATTTGAGTGAGTTGTTTGAGTGTGATTTTTTAGATTTCATATATTGTAATTTAGCTGAAAATTTTGAGATGAAATTTTGATTTGTATTATTTAAATTGGTTTTTGATTGTATATATGGATTTAGAACCCTTAAAAATGTAAGACACTTTTATTGTGCAGAATTACTGATTAAACTTGTGATTTCAATAAATTCTTATCAGATTTTAGAAAGGTTATATCTGAAAAACTGACCCAAAATATTTCCAAAAAACAGCACCATAAAATTCTTTAAAATGGTCAACAGAAAATGATAAAACTCGCAATTCAGAAGGTCCAAAACACCGCACAAAGCGTGCATCTCTCACTCAGGATTCATGCTTTTGGGCACATGGAGAAGAGGCTCGGAAAGACCTGGAAGGTCTCAAACGAGGTCAACACCAAAGGCTACAAAATCTTGAAAATTTTGAGCAGTACGTGATAAAGATGGATAATGATCTCGGCATCGCTTCCGATGTTTTCTTCAAGAAAGCAGCTTCATGATGTGGTGTAAAGAATGGGAAAAGTATAAAAAATGTGAATACCATCAATGGAGCTCACCTTGAGGTGACATAATACAAAGAGAAAAGGCTGGTAGGGCGAATTTTGAGGGCATTTGAATGAAAAGGCTGTCTTTCATTGTGAAGAGGGTAACCTCCTTCCAATAGGATTGCGTAGTTTGTCATTGTGATGTAACTTTTGAAAGAAGAGTACATTTTTCTAATTAGGTCGGGAAAAAATGCTTTTACTTCGTATTAATATAAAAAAGATATTACATGGTTTAAGATTTCTTCTTATATTTCTACTATATTTTAATAGTTTTTACTTCTAATTACAGTGTTTAAAAAGAGTTTTCATCTTTCTTCTAATTTTATTGTATTTATAATGTTTTTACATATAAATCAATTTTCAACTTTTGTATTACACTTTGGACTTTCTTTTCCCTTTTTTTACCATATATGCCCCTAAAGTACTGTGTAGACCTTGAAAATAGTTTCCAAAAATTATTACATAGTCACTTATGAATAGTTTATACTGCTAGATTAACCATTATCTTTTATTGTAAGATGGAAAAAAAGAACTTACCCTGTTCTTTAGCAACACCTCTCTTGGATAGTAGATCAATAGACTTGTTTTGTTCCCTATATATATGTTCAAACTAAATTTGTTGGAATGTGCTTACCAAATTCCAAATCTGTTTCATCCAATTCTTAAGGATGGGTGGGTTGAAACAAGTGTAGTCATTCACCCATTCTATGATGCCTTTAGCATCTCCATATATATGAATACTTTCCAACCTCATCCATTTTTCCATTATTAGAACACCCCATAAAGCTATGATCTTTGCTTTGTTGTTTGTACCTTGCCCTCCATCCCACTAGAAATGAAAGAAGTTACTTGGTTCATTGACTATGCCTACTCCACATCCACACTCTTTGCTATTGCATGATCCATCAAAGAAGCCCACCAAATAACTTCTCCATATATATTTGTACTTGCCTATTTTGTACCCTTTGATTTTCTTCATCAGACCAATTTCGTTGAAATATGTTACGGTCCTGATAACATCATTTCTAAACACTGCTCCTTTCTGATCGAAAATAAGTGCATGTCAGTTGTACCAGATGGACCACATAATGTAAAATGGGAGGGTCCTATATTTTTGTGGATGTTTATCCATTTTTGAAGATAATAGAACAATGACCGATTACGTCCCACTGCAATGATCTTTAATATTTCCATTATCCCATCCCATAGCACTGTCGCATAAGAACAATTGAGAAAAAGATGTTTTGTGTCTTATGGCCCCTTCATACAAAGTAAACATATGCCAGGTCCATAAAACCCACATCCTTGTAGGTTGTTCTAAGTCAAGATTCGGTCATTTATTACCAGCAAGCTAAAGCCTTTGATTTTATTTGGCATATCCCATTTCCATATGACCTGGAACCATTTATGAAACTTGAATGTCATGTTCCTGGACAACATGTGATATATGTCATTGACCATCGAATACCCCTTTTTAAGAATACCACTCCAATTCATATGATCCATCTGTACACTAAGAGTGATACTTGAAGGTCTTAGTTGTGATATATATTTCTCCCATTCATATACTAATTCCTCTAGTAACCCAGGATCCTATGCCCCTCTCCAGGATTGTTGGTCAATGTTTTGATTGTGGTGAGTATAGATTTGATGTAGCTCATGAATACCTTTATCATGGATGAAATTGAGAATTTGTTTAGATAATGAGTGATTCCAAATCATACCCATAATGGCATCCAAACTAATCTCTATCTTGGTTCCGTCACTAACCTCCCAGCGAATAAATCCCATAAGCCATTGTAGGTTTTTCATCATGCTACTCCATATATAGGATGCACAAGTTATTTTCCTGGCCCCATTGCAAATCCATGTCGTGAAACTTTTTCCATACATATATTTGTCTTTTATTATAATTGGCCATAAACCTATCCCTTTCGTGGCCCTCCACATATTTTTTATGATCGATGCCATATTGAATGTAGAAGTGTCAATGATCCCCCATCCTACCTCAATTGGCCTAGATAATGTAAAGCACCGAACCAAATGGATCTTCCCTTTTAACTGTGCCCCAACCCATAAAAATTGTCTCATGACAGCCTCCATCCTTTGTATAGTCTCGTGTGACAATAAGAACAGATGAATCCAATATACCAAGATATTCAGGAGAATTGATTTCAACATAAACAACTTGCCCCCCCATTCAACAAGCATTTGTGTTTCCAGTAGTCTAGCTTTCTAAGAAATATTTTTGTCACCCGATCCCAATCCTTGTTACAATATCCATTCGGTTTCAATAAATCCTACGTATATCAAACCTTCATCAAGGTGTACGGAAGTTATGCCAAATAGTTATCTTATGTCCTTTATCACATTCTCATCACTCTCATCATGCACTAGGAGATATTTCCCACCATTCATACATAAGCCAGAAGAAGATCCAAAGAACTTGATGTACCTTTGTATTATACTCCATTCATCAATCGATGACTCCCCGGCAAAAAGTAGATCATCAACAAACATCATATGTGTAATCGCTTGATGTCTAGATACTTTAGTCCCTGATATATTTCCAGTATCCCTCGCTTCCCACATTTTTCTGCTTAAACAATATATTACCAATAGGAAAAGCAGAGGGGACATAACACAACCGTGTCTTAGCCCCTTGCAAGCATTGAAGAAATGTGACAGAAACCCATTCATAATGACTGCAAAATTAGTTGTCTTAATACATGCCATTATCCACAAGATGTTCTAAGGGGACATGCCTGATTTGATCAGTACCATTAAGGAGTTCTCAATCAATGCAGTCGTAGGCCTTAATTAGGTATACCTTCAGTTGACATGATTTTTGTTTCCATAAATTTATGGAGTCTAACATCTCCTATGTTATGCCAATGGTGTCTTGTATATGTCTTCCTTCCAAAAACCCAAACTAATCAATAGTGATGTGTCTCAACAATATCGGCTTGATTCTACATGCAATCAATTTAGATATCATCTTGTATACGTAATTACAAAGAGAGATCAATCTATAATCCACAAAGGTCTCTGGCTTCTCCTTCTTAGATATCAAAGCAATAAATGTGGCATTTAGGGCTCCCGAAATGTTCCCATGGATCTTGGATTCTTCAACAACCACCAGCAGGTCTGGCATCATCAAATAATTGAAGTGTAGAAATAATTCTAACCCCCATCTGTCTGAACCAGGACTCTTTTCCTTCACATATTCCTTTAATATCTCTTTAATATATGACCTCGTAATTTGTTGTCCCAAATTTTCGCTATCCTCAGCATAAAACATGATGAGGACAAGATAAATATATTCCATTTGTGTTGAATAATTATGTTCTTGTGCCATATATTGACCTTTGAAATGTGCAACAAAAACCTCTTCAATAGTCGATTGACTGTATGAATATTACCTACAGAATCCCTAATCTCCCTGATAGAATTGAACTACCTTTTGAGGTTGCATTGCATATGGAAGAATATGGATTTTTTTCTCTCCATCCTTAACCCAAATCCTTTGGCTTTTCATACATATATCTTCTTCTTGTTATCAAAGAATCACACTCCTTTTTTCTTCCAACTCAATAATCTTATTCCTGTAAAGCGATGAAAAGTAAAGAGGATCCATAGGATCATTATAATACTGGAGAATGATGCCAATCTCAATTAAGGCTTTTAGTTCTTCCTATTTCTTCCCTTTGATCCATGAGTGAGCCGCCCTTTTTCAGTGCTATTAATTTCTGGCAAATTGATGACATGCAACTATGTGGTGAAGGAGTCATTTCCTCATTCCATGCCTTATGTACCAGCTTCCTTAATTCCACCATAGGTCACCACTTCACATTAAATTTGAATGGATAAATCCTCCCCTTTTCCACCCCCTCCCATCATAAGATAATAGGTTGATGATTAGAGATAAATGAATGGATAATACAAGATCTAATACCCACCAGATGATTGTACAAAGTTTGTTTCGCTAAGAATCGATCCAGTCTCTTAGATATACCCTCCACTCCATTGTGCCCATTCCTCCAAGTAGGACCAACGGGATCTGACTTTGCATCAATAAGGGCATGCGCTTACATCATCCCAGAGAATTATTTTGACAAATAATCTTCCCTTGATCTAATCCCCCAAATCTCTCCTAGACCCATTGATAAATTAAGATCTCTAGTAATAATTAGCGAACTCAACCTTAGAGTCTGAGATCATGTAATTCTCTCCCAGAATTTTCTATGACCCGCATAAGGGGCATATGAGTTGATAATTTGGATCCTCTCATACAAACCCACTAAGTGACCAGTCAGTATGATGCCTACATAAGAAAGAAATGCTTTCATCTCAATCACTTTTGGATTCCACATAGCCCCTAGAGCACTAGAAAGACCATCTACATCAGTCGCACATACATGCCATCTAGGGCATACTGACAACATAACCTCCCGTGTTTTTTCTCTGCTTATCATAGTTTCTTGAAAACGAATCATAGATGGATTATGAACCCTGATAAATCCCCTTAGGGATCATATTTTTGGGGCCACTCCCAAACCCCTGCTAGTTGTGTCTTCTTTCCACCCTTACAAGTTAGACCAATATTGGATTCTTTGACATGAATTTATCCCAAATCTCCCACGATGACCTAATTATGGACTAGTTCAGTATAGCGAACTTGTATGAGATGCCACGTGTCATAGTTTCAAAATTTGGCCCTGAAAATGCTACTTAAAAAACTATAGTGCATGCATTTTTCAGTCACTTTTTACTAAATTTGAATCTAATTCTCGAAGAGAAAGTTATGATGATTTTCCACCTGACACCTCTTTGAGATTGAATTCTGGAGCATATAGAATCCCTAACATCCTTGGACCATATATTCGTAAATATAGAGAGCCAAGGTCTGAAATTTTAACCAGATGTTCCTCATGTTTTATCCTCCACGTGGAAACATTTTCATGGACTAAAGCTTCATAGAATAGAAGTTATAGGGAAAATTCCATGATCACCGATTTGAAACAGCAAAACCCTAGAATCAAGATCTTTAATACCAAATTGTATGTAGCCAGATGTTGTAGCAGCTACAACCACCCTCGAAAATTTTGCCTTAGCTTTGTTTTGGAGCCTCCCTACCAACCATCCCTAGCAACATGTCTTGCACTGTCCAAGTACATATGCTTCAGCTGAGTTTTAATGGCTTTCCAGCCTATGCTTATCAACTTGTTTATCTACCAACCGCAGACTGGCACTCTAGGACTTAGTCATTTTATGGTTGTGATGCTCACCTAGAAAAATGTGCAATTCTATGGGGGAATCATCCTTCCCTTTGGAAATTGCGCAATCCATTTGGGCTGCCTGCTAGGCTCCAAAAATGCACAATCCAGCTAAGCAACCTTACCTCTGAAAAATGCGAAGCAACCCAACACTGGGATTCATCTAAATGCACAATCCTGATTGAAAACAAGGCTTCATTCTAGAAATTGTACAATGCATGAGGGACAATCATACTTGCTCAGCCCAGAAATTGCGCAAATGTCATTCCCAAGCTTGCATACTATTGCATGTGCTCCTAGGTTCACCGATTCTCTCCAGGACTGAGCAATTTTGATTTTCATTCATTGATTTATTTTCTCGAAAAAGAAAAAAAATCAAAAATCAAAAAAGCATCCCTCGATTTTAGGGATCCATTTTTAGCAGCTGGAGGTTACATGCAAAAGTTGTTTAGAACCTCCTGCCAAGTGTCACTTTTTCCTAGATTTGTGGCATGCATGTCATGAGCCTCGATCTTATCAAAACTTATTTATTCAATGTTGTAGAGCTCATTCCTCATATTGAACTTGGAGCTCTGACATCCCACATCACATCTAGGAGCATTCGGCACATTTAGCTCAACTTTTTTCGGGTAAGTCTGCTTTACATATCTTTTGCTAATTTTCTATCGCTTTTTGTATTTCACTTTATGTGAATGTTGTTTTCTTAGTTTTGTTGAACGATTTTTGTTGTTTTGATGCATGTTAGCTTGTAGAAGCATTGTTTCATTTTATTGTTACATCTTACTGATTTCACTTGCATGACACTATTTCTGCACTAACAGTCGTCGATGTGGTGACTGGCTTCACACACATGCTTGTTTTCTCGTTTTCTTAATCTTGCACTCACGGTTTGCATGCATGGTCATCCACTCTTGTTTGCACTCATCTTCGCCATGTATTCATACTTTTCATGTTTTTAGTCACCCATCGACAGGTATGGGCTACCTTGGCGTGGACCTTGCCTTTCCCAGTTAACAATTTGCATTTCTGAAAGTGAAGGCTCCACCTTCCTCACAGAAATTGCGCAAAGCTGGCCCAGCACTGGCCTCTAGGCTTTCTCTACTAAATTCTGACAGGTAGTGCCTTACTGGCCCCAGAAATTGTGCAAATGCAGTTGCTGGTTTGCAGTCCTTACAGACTGAAGCTGTGCATTGCGCAGTTTCAGTCCTCAATAGGCCAGGCTAGACTATGCATTATGTAGTTCCAGTAGTCAGTCAGCCTTCTAATAGCACAGACTATGCTTTGCATAGTTTTTGCAATCTTCCTAGTTAGTCACCAAGGTATGTTGCATGTCAGTCATCAAGTTTCTTTTGGTTTTCAACTGAAAAATTGCTCTCCATGAGTGTTTCTATGTCTCCAAGTATTACAGGTGTTCATTGGTGCATGGTAAACCTAACATATAGCCATCCTTAGCCAAACTAATGCTAGGTTAACACCCTCACATATACCCACAATATGCATTTAACACAATAACGCATCTAGAACTGTCCCAGGATATTTAACTCAACGAAAGAGTCAAATCTATAGACCATAAAATGGTCAAGTGGACCTCTTACATGGTTCCTTTATAACGAAACTTCAATCACCCTGTCAATACTTCCTCTCGAGACTCAATCTACCCTTATAAGCCTTCTTTTATTACAGGGTGTCTCAAATCTTCCTTTCGGGACTTTATAACCCTTTAACCACGCAATTCCATTATAAATATATTTACAAAGGAATTACTCCACAAACATATATTTTTCACCTATCGTACAGTCTTGTCACGGTTTCTGAGGCTAAACCTCATCGCAATTGGCATTCACTTCTTCCCTTGGACATACATACATATATTCCTTCCTCCTTCAAATATGTGATTTCCCTTCAAAACCAAGAAAATACATTATCGCGCTTAATTCTTCATTATCCTGGTTATAAAGGAAAACACTACCGAACATATATATATCGGACCTCAACATTTATACACCCACATTCATAAACGTCATCGGGTCCGTTTCTTATCGCCTTCCAACGCCGATCTCTGAAGCGCCAACACCCGATCGCCGATAAGCCCCAACGGTGATCGCCAATACGTTGCTATCGGTGATATCGTAATCATTCATAAACCGCTGACCCTCGGCACCTCCGATCGCTGATATGCGATTAAATCCTGACCGTTGATCTGGCCACGATTAATCTATGTTCACTCTTCTCAACCTGCCAAGGCTCATTCTGATAACTTAAAAGGGACTCCACTGATGCAACTGATTCTCAGTCGTTGATCTAACTGATCCAACAGTTGCTAAGCATCAATACTTCACTTCTTTCTCACTTCTCTTATTTGGGGTTTTTCTGCATTTTCAATGGTTTCTGCGGCTCTATTGGGTTCTTTAGAACTCCACCTTCCACTGTTCAACTTCTCTGAACTTAACTCTTAAGCGCATCCTTGTTATGCCATTCCTCCAGAGCTTCATGTGTCTCTTCACTTGGATTTAAAATCCATTGTGATTCCTATGAACCACTCCACCCCTCTACGTCCCTTAGAATTCTGCCTACTGCAAAGCCTACAAATTCACAGTAAATCATTCATGAAATACTTCAATATACTGAAACAGACAGGAAATAAGCTCTGTATATATTAATGTAAAGGCATAGATTACACTCGAGACTCCTCATCTCGCACACACGCATATGCACACAGGCCAAATTCTACTATTGGTGGCCTCCTCTCTGCCCGTAGGCTTACATATGCTTATATGGAAAATTGGATTGGATTACTGATCCCGTCCTTTCCTTAAATCACTCAAATAAAGCCCTAAATCTTGCTACATCCATACATATGTGGCATACTTTATCCACTCCATCTTTTCCCTTTGTTTTAAAGCAGAAAAGTCTCCTTATCAACTCAATGGTCCATATCTACTCTAATTAATTCCTAAAAGCTCTCTCTTGCTCCTAAAGAATTGGATTTGACTTCTACCACTCATGTTCTCATTTATTTATTTTTAGAACAATTACATATTCTCCCATTGTCTAATAAAATCACACTTAAAGGCCTAAATATTACATTGACTTGGAACTTAGGAAAACTATTTCCTAAAATGCATGACCCCCTATGTCTACTATTTACAATGATTTTCCTTGGGATGAATGCATAAGAATCCCAAAGTAGAAAATATTCATGACCTCCTGATCATGTGTATTCTGATCTTTGTCTTCCTGGATCCCACATTTTGTTCTGTAACTATCCAGATGCTTTGTTCCTTTGCTATTGTTGTATCTCTTCGGTCTTTTGCTCCATGTTCTTCTTCTTCCTGTCAATCAAGTTCAACTTCTAATTGATCTTGCTTGTTTTTATTACCATTTTTATCCATTTGTTCTGCTTCATCATTAGCTCCCACATTTCTTCAATTTCTATGTCCAACATATCTTTGAACTGGTCCATTTTCTGCTTTGTATTTCTGTCTCTTTCTCTTTGTTTCAGGTTACTGTTGATGTCTTCTATGCTGACTTTTTCTTTGCTTTCTCCATATTTTGGTTTACTTGCTTCATTCTTTGGTTTACTTGCTGCCTCCCTATCATCCTTACCCTCTTTCATGATTAAATCATGATTGTTCAGCATTCTTTCCAGCAAATCAATTTCTCCATTCCATGGTTTGAATTCTTCCACAAAATCTCCTTCTTTCACCTACTGTTGGTTATCTTCACTTTGAAATTGTTTGATTCCTACCGCCTCTTTACCATCTTCAAACAACCTCCGCTCAATTTATTTGATCACATACTCATACTCATTCATGCTTTTTAATGAACCTGCAAACAAATTATTGTATCTTCCTGTCTCCATGGCTACTCGAGACACATCTTCTTCTTCAAAAACTGTAACTGCAGCTTCTGTTCTACCATCATGTTCTCTCATTAGTTTCTCCAACAGTTCACACTTAGCAAGCACTTCATCACAATTCTCTCTTATTCCAGCTTCATCCTTTACATGTTGTGTTACAGTATTAAAATATTGTCTTCCTTTGACCCTTGTAATCTCAAGTTCTTTCCGCTATAGAAAGTCACTACTTCCCTCATTCAAGAGGTCTTCTCCATTATACTCTGTTCTCCTAGAGTACTCCTCCAGACTTTTGACATCTTCAAAAGACTGTCCATCCTCTTCAAAACACTCCTTTGTTAGTGTTCATTTTCCCAAGGTTAAATCCTTTGCATAGACTTCTTCTTTCTTAACATCTTTCAGTAGATGTCCTTCTTCCCTACTGTCTGTCTCAACAGTTTCCATGGCTATCTCCATTGTTCCTATCATCATAGTGAATTGATGATCCTTTACTATGTTTTCAGCTAACATATTCTCTTCCTCAAGTTTGCCTTCAATCCCTTGTTGTTTATCTCCTCTAAAGATATTTTCAAATGGCTACTTTTCCTCCTGCAATATCTACCATCATACACAAACTATCAGTTTTAAAAATATAAGACCCTATGGTCTCACTTGATGGTTCAACCATCATATCTCCTTGTTGTTCTAAATCATTCACATGATTCAAAAATTTTGCGATTGTCTCCTCTTCAATCTCTTCAAGCCCTTCACTTGGTTGCTTGATATCTTCCTCCCACTGTATATGAGATCTATCTATATCATCCTTTTCCAAAATAGAATTTATATTTTGTTGGTCTTCTTCCTTCTTCATGACAATATCAGCAAATTGTCCTTCACCTACAAACATACATAAATTGTCAGATTTAAAATCATCAAACCTTTTGGTCTCACTTGAAGTTTTAGTCTTTAAGTCTTCATCTTCAGTTTCACCCAAAATCCTCCTTGTTCTAGCTCACAAATGGATTCTTCCATTTCTAACTCAACTTCCTTGAGTTTTTCCTTCAACCACTTCACTTGCTTTTGTTGTATCCTTCTCTATATTTCATGCCATTCCACTGGCTTCTTCCTCAAGACCCAACCTAGTCTATGGCTTTCTCAAGCATTCTCCTTAATGCATTGAGTTGTTCTTTTAATTCAACAACCTCTTTGTCAATTTCTTCTTGACTCATCCTCTTTCCATTTGCTTTGGCATCCTCTTTCTTATATCCTCTATTGTGGCTTCTCTCTGAACTTCTGTTGTGACTATCAGTAGTTACCTTCTTCTCTTCTTCTTCATGAGCTCCTTTGCAACAAGCCTCTGCAACAGCTAGTCCTCCTGGTTGCAATCTTACCTCACTAAGCTCTTCTCACTCAGTTTTTTGGTAAGCATGAGTCCTCTGTCTGGAACCTCCCCTTGAGCAACACCTTTGCTCCTTCTAGGCTTCTGCAATCTCTCACTCTCTTGAGAACACTTCAGTTGTCCTCTTTGTCCAATCTCTTGTTGGATTCTTCAATTTAATTACCACTTCTCTTTTTAGAGTATTCTCCTTACTCTGTCTTCAAGATCTTACCTGGTTCTTCTCTCACAGCTTCTCTTGTTGTCACCTGTGCATTAGTATAAAAAACACACATTCTTAATTTAAAACAGAACATATTACCTCACCTTCAAGATCTCAACATGATCTTGTTTCACCGATTCTTCTGCACTTTGAATGGCTTGTCCTCTGTTTGTCCCCAAGTCCTCTTTCCTTCAGAACTTGCATTAAGAAATCTTGCTTTTTCTTTCCTTTAAGAATTCTCTGTTCCTGTCTACTCCAAGCCTCTATTGGAATGCTACAATCTTCCAAGAACTTCAAAGTTCCCTCTTACATATTACAAATATGCTCTGATAGCACTAATGGTGCAGGGTAAACCTGGCATATAACCATCCTTAGCCAAACTAATGCCAGGGTAACACCCGCATATATACCCACAGTATGCATTTAACACAATAATGCATCTACAACTATCCCAGGATATTTAACTCTACGAAGGAGTCAAATCTATAGACCATAAATGGTCAAGTGGCCCTCTTATACATGTCCTTTATAATGGAACTTCAATCACCTCACCAATACTTCCTCTCAGGACTCAATCTACCCTTACAAGCCTTCTTTCATTATAGGTTGTCTCAAATCTTCCTTTTGGGACTTTACAACCCTTTAACTGCACAATTCCCTTATAAATACATTTACAAAGGAATTACTCCACAAACATATCTTTTCCGCCTACCATACAGTCTTGTCACGATTTCCGAGGCTAAACCTCATCACAATCGACATTCGCTTCTTCCCTTGGACATACATACATATATGCCTTCCTCCTTAAATATGTGATTTACCTTCAAAACTGGGAAAATACATTATCGCACTTAATTTTTCACTATCCTAGTTATAAAGGAAAATACCACCAAACATATATATATCGGACCTCAACATTTATACACCCGTGTTCATAAATGTCGTCTAGTCTGTTTCTTATCGCCTTCCAACGCTGATCTCCGAAGCCTCGACACCCGATCGCTGATAAGCTCCAAAGCCGATTGCCGATATATCGCTATCGGCGATATCACAATCATTCATAAACCACTAATCCTCGGCACCTTCGATCGTCAATATGCGAATAAATCGTGACCGTTGATCTGGCCATGATCTAATGGTCCACAATTAATCGTTGTTAGCTCTTCTCAACCTTCCAAGGCTCATTCTGATAACTTAAAAGTGACTCCGCCAATGCAACTGATTCTCGGTCGTTGATCTAATTGATCCAATGGTTGCTGAGCATCAATATTTCACTTCTTTCTCGCCTCTCTTATTTGGGGTTTTTCCGCATTTTCAATGGTTTATGTGGCTCTATTGGGTTCTTCAGAACTCTGCCTTCCATTGTTTAGCTTCTCTGAAATTAACTCTTAAGTGCATCCTTGCTACGCCATTCCTCCGGAGCTTCCTCCGTCTCTTCACTTGGATTCGAAATCCATTGTGATTCCTATGAACCACTTCGTCCCTCTGCATCCTTCAAAATTCTACCTACAACTTGCAGAGTCTACAAATTCATCGTAAATCATTCATGAAATACTTCAATACATACTGACACAGACAGGAAATAAGCTCTATATATATTAATGTAAAGGCAAAGATTACACCCGAGTCTCCTTGTCTCTCTCTCTCACACACACACACAGAGGTTAGATTCTACTATTGGTGGCATCCTCTTTGCCTGTAGGCTTACATATGCTTATATGGAAACTTGGATTGGATTACTGATCCCATCCTTTCCTTAAATCACTCAAATAAATCCCTAAAGCTTGCTACATGCATACATATGCGGTAGACTTTATCCACTCCATCTTTTCCCTCTCTTTTAAAGAAGAAAAGTCTCCTTATCAGCTCAATGTTTCATATCTACTCTAATGAATTCCTCAAAGCTCTCTCTTGCTCCTAAAGAGTTGGATTTGACTTCTACAGCTCACATTCTCATTTATTTATTTTGAGAAAATTTACATATTCTCCCATTATCTAATAAAATCACACTTAAAGGCCTAAATATTACATTGACTTGGAACTTAGGAAAACTATTTCCTAAAATGCATGACCCCCTATGTCTACTATTTACAATGATTTTCATAAGGTTGAATGCTCATGCGTCATTCATCCATCTCTCATCAGTACATGTACAATGGATTCCAAGAGAGCAAGGTCAAAGGACATTGTTGAGAGTGCAACTAGAGATGCAGTTGAGCAAGTGTCTATAAGGTTTCCCATATGTGAAGACACCAAGATGTTCATAGGAAAGGATATCAAGATGAAATGGCAGGAAATCAACGACACCTTCTTGGGCACATTTGAGAAAGCTCTAGAAGACCACAGGGTCTTTTTCAAGATTCACAAGTCCGATGTGTACTGAATTGCATGTAGGTATCCCGCGTTTCCATGCGCGAACATGATCCACTAGATTTTCTCGCATACTGATCTAGAGACAATGGTGTTGAGGAGTTTCAGTGGAACACAACTTGCTACCTTCATGGCAAAATATTTTCAGGAGATATATCACTTTCCACAAGCAGCGATCATGATTGGTACACCCTTCAATAGAACCAGCAGCAGTGCAAACTCCAGAGATATCTTGAATAGTTGGGTAAAAGAGTCATCCAAGTTTTGGACAACACCCAGCTAGGTTTACAAGACAAGGATATTGCAGAAGGCTTACTATATCTTGGTCATCTTTGCATGTTACTTATACGGCCAAGAGAGAATAGAGACCTTCCCGCAGAGTTGGGTGATTGTTTTAGGTTAACTGGCGAGCAAAGGAAGACCTTGGACTAGTCCGACATGTTGGCTCTCAAGTTGAAGGAATAGGTAACAAAAGAACGAAATCCACCCAAGGGTCAACAAGTGAAGATATACATGTCCGCTTACATACTGGATGCAGTTTGTGCCCGTTAGAAGTTCCCAGGCTTGGGTTCGGCATGGACACCTTCGGAAACCTTTGTGCACACTTATTGCAAGTTGTTCTCTGAATGCACTTTTTGTGGAGTTATCATATAGTTATCAGACCACTTCGTCACCCTGGTGTACAAGATGATATTTGAGCAGGATCCACCTTGCATGTCGTAGGCAGTGATGGAGTAATTGATCGACATAGCAGATTGGTATGCCTCATCCATTGGTACCTTCATACAGATGTACAACACGGAGAAGGCTCCGTATGTTTTATTGAAGTTTTCCATGGACAAGCTCGTCATGCGAGAAGTGTCATATCACATCTTGACAGGGTTGTCAGCTAGAATGCACAGGAAGAAGAAGGCACCTTTGCCCATTGTTCCTTTGCAGATCGGGTTGTATGAGATCTGGAATCTTAGGCATGTTAAGGCCAAAATAGAGGAGTTCAAATGATTCACCTTCGACACCAGAAGTTTCAATCCGGATGACCTGCATTGATTAATGAAGAAGCAATATGTGAGAGTGAAACATCTTTGGATCCACAAGGCGTATCATTGGCCCGAGGAAGACCCATGGAGATACTGCTACCCATTCTCAAGGCTCAATGAACTGGCCAGCATAGCTGTAGAGTGTTTAGCAAAGCAAAAGGCAGCAGCATCCGAGAGAAAAATTCCATTAGCAACAACAAAGGGTAGCACGCTTGTGCATGACAAAGGAAAGAGAAAGGTTATTGACAACACAGAGGCGGAGTAAATTTGCAAGTTCAAAGCAGATCCACTTATGTTGAAAGCATCTTTGGAGATTGAGACTAAGAGGTGACAGTGTGATAGGAGGATCGTGTAAAGACAAAGAGAGAAATAGAGGGTGGAGGAAACAAAAAATGATTCACAAGAGTTGAAGCAGCAACTTTGGGGAGAGTAAGAACTGTGCAGAAGAGAGAAGGAAGCACAGTAGTAACAGGTACAGCTGGAGGCACAACATGCACAGATTGATGAAACTGTGCCCATACAGGATATTGAATCATCCAAGCAGCTGGCACAAAGCAGATAGGGTGAGTAGTCGTAGGAGTAGGACTTGGCTCAATTGATTGAACAGATGCTACAGAAGATGGACATGGATATTGTTCAGCTAGGGATAGATCTAAATATTGACCTCATGCCTCAGAAGCAAGATGTCACCCCACCAACTTCACTAGATTTGGTAGCAGAGCAAGTCTCAAGTGATCTAGGACACACAAATATCCTTGAAGACAATTCGGAAGCGGAGATGCACAACATATCTTTCGACGAGTCACAACACAGAGTTGTGCAGTCACGCAAAGTGTCTACTCCAGATGTCCATGTATCTCCTACACAGTTTGAAGAATGAGTGATCATATCCTATGTGTGAAGACATCCATCCGTGTTGGTTAATGCTACCAAAGCATATGCTAAAGCCACTAACTTGAGTGTTTAATTCTTGATAGTTGAGGAGAGCGATACTAGATGAAGTATCGTCTTTCAAGATGGTCATATGGAACTTGTACTTCAGATTTGTCACTGTGCATAAGTTAGTTGTCCATCTCAAAAGTTGGCAGTAGCATTATGCTAGTAGAGTAGGCATCTTTTTAGACCTGCACACTGTTGTCTATCACATGCAAACATGGAAAATGAGATACAAAGGAGCCCCATTTCACTTGCTAAAGATGATGAAGCCAAAGGAAGTCAAGTTGAAGGTATGCACCCAAAGTCAAATCCGGATCTATGAGGAACTCTCGCAGCTCATCACTAGTTTGCAAGCTTCACATGCACGGGTATTCAGAAGAATGGATTTCATTATGCGCATGCATGCGATCCCATCCATCGGCACGCTCACTGAGGTGAAGAAAAAGAACCAAGTCCGACTGGAGCTAGACATGTAATTTTATTAGTTGATGCGCGTAGCCACCAGTGCAGACTTGGAGATCAGCACAAACATTATGCATTAGTATGGTGTTGGTTCAATGACACTCAAGGCTATGATGCACATGTTACCAAATGAGTTGGATAGATGTACCAAATCAATATACCTAGATACAATGGAGGCAAGAGTTCGCTTTCAGAAGGATGTCACCACAGAGTACACAGACACCATCACAGACTACCAAGCTTGGCATCGATTTGCCACCGTCGATCATTGCGAGGATGTCGAAGAGTTTGTCTTCACACAACTGTCCGAGTCTTAATGATGTCTTGCATGGCT
>APFE031593983.1:148756-158961 GCA_000404065.3 Pinus taeda | reverse complement strand
ATGCAGTTTTACGGATTGTCTGGTAAACCTTTTGCCTAGTTCTCCAGAGTAGTCACTTTTTGATCCTTTTCGGACTCCCTAAAAGAAAAGGCTCACTTGAGCATTTGTCACTTCGGGCTCACTAAACATTCGAAGGCGGCTAGAGTCATCTTTTTGTCCTTTTCTCGACTCTTTAAAGATGAAAAGGTCAAGTTTTTTTTTTTCTCGGTAAAAGTTTAATCTATTAAGGAAAATATAGTACAGTGAGAAATTACAGCCAAAAAAGCAGGAACAAGGGCAGCCGGAAAGGATGATCCATCCACCTCGGCCCCTAGAAGAGAAGACAGAGACGGGAACTAAACATGAAGAGACAAGAGGAGCATAGAAGCAGAGCAGAACAGAGGATTATACCCAGCATGGTTGGAATCAACTAAACGGCACTTTTTCCCTTTCTTTTTTCCGACTTTAACCCATTCAGGAGAGCATTGCTGGTGAGGCGAGATTTGCAAGCTGAGCTGGGCAGAAGGAGAGGTCTCCTTGTCTGAATCCGATGGAGAAGATTCATGAATCCTTTTCTGTGAGATTGGCTGAACAGACAAGTCCTCTAGCTCCGTCTGGGGTGGATTCTGTGCTTGATTTGCTTCCATATCTTCCGCAATTTCTTCTTCACCATCCGTGCTGAAATCAAAGTCGTCCATGGGGGGAGGGGTGTGAGGCTTCCAGCTTTTAGATTTCTGCTTCGGATTGGCCTTCTTTTTGTGTGCCGGCATCGCGGGACAGGAGCTTTGAAGGTGCCCTGTGTGATGGCAGTTCTGGCAGCGAAACGCTGTATTCTCGTAGTCCAGGGCCTGAGTCCAGTGAAAGTCTCCAATTTTGATATTGATCTGGTCAGGGAGACCTTTGCTCATGTCTATTTCTACACAGATTCTGGCAAAGGTATAGAGGCCCAGTTCCCCTCTTGAGACGTCTGTATCAAGGAGGCGGCCTAGAGCCTTGCCAATCCCTTGGAAAACCGCAAAATGCCATAGATGCGCTGGGAGGTTGGGGATTCGAACCCAGATGGGGAGCTTGGTTATGACTGCTGTAGTTGGATTGAAATCTGGGAACCATGGAGTGAGAAATAATCCTGCTGAGTCCCAGAACCAGGGACCAGCAGTAAGGGCTTTTTGGTAGTCCTCATCGAAGGCGAACACTACAATGAAGAAGCCCTTTGAACATAACAGAATCTTGCAGTTGTTGGTCCAGTGGGAGTGGACCCATTGGAAGAGGTCAGCTGTACGCGGCCAGAGTCCATTAAACCTGCAAATAATGGCGTGATCTGCAAACTTTTGGGTTTGCTCATCTAGCGATGGATGCATTATTTCAATGGTGGGGGTTTCCTCCAGTTTGTCCACCAGAAAAGGTTTGGGAGCCTGAACTGGTGGAGTTGTCTTTTCAGGCTTCTTAGCATGGACTGCATCTTTATATGAAAATGCCTTGGCTGTGGATGACTCTCCAGCTGCTCCTCCTCTCAAACGGAGGGTTAAAATAATGGTTGCATCTTTCTTAATGCCGTAAAAAGAAATAGGATAGCAATCTTCAAGTTGTTTACCTTTATGGAGAAGCCTTTGAGCTGCAGAGGGGATCCCCAATTTGATGTTCAGAGTAAGCTTGATACTCTGCACTAGATCCGTCTGGCTTACCCATTGTAACATGGTTTTGCCTGTAATGAGCTTGATTTGTATCTGGAACGAGGAAGAAAAGTCTGAAAGCCTCTTTTCCTTGCAGATCTGTGAAGAGAGGAGGCATACGCGTTGGCTGATTTTTGTTTCCTGGGTCTGCCACATGCGCAAAAGAGGCCAACAGCCATCCGGAACAAACCCTTCCTTCCCTAAAGCCCCGATCTGAGGAGAAGCAGCTAAGGGTTGTGCGTGGTCTACCTTGGCCGCTGCTCCGGCCTTCTGAAGAGGGCCACCTAAGCCAGATAAGGAAGCAGGGTGCTGAAGCCAGCCTACTCCAGAACCCCCTGCAAAGAGATCGGCATAAGCATCCGTGTCCGTGGCGCCGACGATCTTGGACGGGATGTCTGGCAAATCTGCAAAGAGGAGAAAGACCTTTAATCTGTGCATGAAGTTCTCGTAACCTTCCTCAGCAGGGGCGCTCAGAAAACCGTTGGCGGTAGAGGGCATGGAGCCGGCAAGGCTAGGGTTCGTCCACGGGGAAATGGGGCACCAACGCTGCACCTGAAGACCAACTCGGTCAATGCCCTGACCGTCCTCATGCCAGTACACTAGATCTCCATTGCCAAGATAGGCAGGAGCCACGGAAGAGAGCCGAAGCTTGACGTCGGCCGCTCGGGATGCAGATCTGATGAAAACCCTAACGCTCTTCATCCTTTTTCTTGCGCTTGGTTCCTTGCCCCAGGTCAAGATCTTGCGAGGTTGCCCAAGATGAAAAGGTAAAGTTATGTCCTTGTGTCTTAAAATTTATTCGGCCACATTCACACTTACCTTGTTAGATCTTGTTTGCGTTAGTTTTAGTAGGGTCCTTTCTCATTATTTTGTCTAGGATTTTTTGAATTGAATCATCCTGGCAGAATCATCGATCCTGTCTCCCGTCCCTAGTGACCAAGGGTCTCCTTCTTTTGCTGCTCCTGAGACATCGGTTTGTAGTGACACTTTCCCTATTATTCCGAGTGTCCAACCGTTGAACTCTCGTGCTCCAGAAGACGATTTTGACGATCTACATTGGAACCCTGTTTGGGAGCCTTCCGAAGAGGATACTCCTTTTAGTCCTACTGGTGTTTCGGTCCCAATGTCTTCCTCTGACATGGATGACACATCTCCCATCGCGAGTGAGACACCCGTTGTGATGAGTGTCGAAAATCCTGTCTCGACCGTAACCCCACCCTTCACTGTCACCCCTCTCAGTGTCACGTTGCCCTTACGCTATAGGGCTTTGAGGGATGTTATGGGTTCTAGGAAATCCTCCTCAGGTACCATGTGGGATCACAACATCACTCCCACTACGGGATACTTTATTCCACAAGTTCACAATACAGTTTTCACTTCAGTCCCGACTATTCCGACTGTTTGTGTAGCGTCTTGAACACCGGTTGTTAGTGTCGTTACGACATCTTCGATTGTAACTACTATTTCTAGTCCATCCCATGGTTCAGTAAATAGTGGCCAGTAGGTACCTACATCCGGAGTTGTCAATCCTGCACTTAGTGCCCCACCTTCTTCTGGTTCCATTCCAGCAGGGGAGGCATATAACCAGTATTTGCATGCCATCTAGAATCCAGGCACGCAAGGTCCAAATCATTATTATGACCCCGTAGGGCATCATCTGTATATTGGATCCTTGCCATCTCAGCCTGCGGTTGAGGTCTCAGTCTCGTTAAGTGTTGCTTGGGGTACCAGTCGTTATGGTGGTGGCCAAGCACCCCTTTCGGATCAAGGATCGTCTTATCAAGGACCATCTTATCAAGGTCAACCATCTTACATGTAGCCTTCTTATGGGCAGTAGTATTACGGGCAATCCTATCCAGGGCAACCTGGAGGCCCACAAGGACAATCCTTTTAGGGAAAACCTTCGGCCTATGGTGGTCTGTCTTTCACTTATCTTGGGCAACCCTCTGGAAATCCAGGATAACCTTATATGCAAGAAGGACAACCTAGAGTCCAGTAGGGATACCCTTCCAGTCAACCCTATGGGAATCCAGGGCAACCTTATATGCAACAAGGACAACCTGGGATCCAGCAAGGGTACCCTTCTGGCAGGGTGGTCAGCCTTACGTACAGCAAGGCCAACCCACTGCCCAGTCTGGTCAACCATTTGGACATGTTGGTCAACCCCATGGTCAACTAACCGTCCAGTCTGCTCAACCATATGTTCCGCAAGGACAACCCTAGGTCGTACAAGGACAACCTAACACCCAGCAAGCGCAACCTTCTGGGCAAGTGGGTCCATCCCAAGCTCAACCAGGGCAACCTTCTGGCCAGGTGGCCCAATCTCCATCCTCTCAAGGACATCTTTCTGGGCCTGCTCAACCAGGCATGAAAATGGTGATTGCTTCTTAAGCTCAACCCGGTTTTCAGCCCCAGGCTGGGCCCCAGACCCAAGCTGGTCTTCAAATGCAAGGTGGGTTTCAATCTCGACCTTCTTATTAGGCGCAGTCTGGTCCCCAAGCTCAGTATGGATCCCAACAACCTTATGGTTACCAGCAACCCCAGGGGCAAGCTCAGTTTGCCCCGTACCAAAATTATCAACAAATGCAGGTCGCTCCTTATCAGAACTACCAGCAACAGTATGTTGCTCCTGCAGGTCAAGTTGGTAATCAATGGGGTGCTGGGGGGCAAATCCAGGGTCAACCGTCTTGTTATTTCTATAACCCCTATGGACAGAATCCCTACGGGCAGAACCCTTATGGGCCAAGTCCGTCCGGACAAAATCAATGGGGACAACCAGCAACTGGTTGGAACTCTGGTGCTACCTCTTATCCGTGGCCCCAAATGTCCTTCAATCGTCAGTTACCCTTATTAGCAACATTGGAACTGCCGGATGTGTCCAAATTGACTAATGATCCTATCCTTCATAATCCATTCTGGCCACCAGTTCCAACCAAGATTCCCGACGATTGTCCCAAATTCGATGGCAAAGCTGGAGAAGACCCTCAAGCCCACTTTATGACTTATCACCTTTGGTCTTCGGCAAATTCGTGGCTTGACGATTCAATCCGGCTCTGCCTTTTCCAAAGGACTCTCACTGGCTCTGCTGCTAAGTGGTACATTGAGTTAACTCGCGGATCCTTTCAATATTTTAACTCGTTGGTAATGGCATTTCTAACTCATTTTTAGTTGCCCATTCGGTATGAGACAGGAACGCATCTCCTCACGTCTCTTAAACATGACATGGCCACGCACATATCAGATCATATACATGAATGGAGATGGCATCCTCATTTGATCAAGTTCTAGATTCCTGATCAGCTCCTGACCGATTGGTTTACAACCTCCTTTGTCCCTGCGATCGTGCGAGACATTGCTATGGGAGCTTGTGTAACTGAAGAGCAGGCTGTTGTGCATGTTCAGTACCTCGACTTGGTTTATTCCTGGTTAAGTACCTTATATGATTATCTGCCTAACGCCCTGAGACCCGAAACATCCAAAGCTCCGCCAAAGCCATCTGTTGACGGTGTTATTGGCTCTGTAAATCTGTCTTCGAAGAAATCTTCCACGAACCCTAGGAAGCAAAAGTCGAATGCTTCAAACGAAAACACTTCTCAGGGTGTGTCTAATTCTAGAAATACTTCCAAGGTCAACATCGTCGAGTCCACCATGACGGATAAAGCCTCAAAAGGAAAGAAGAAGGGGAAAGCGAAAAATAAATCTGATCAACCCAAACAGGACTCCCCTAAACCTCCACCTGAGGAAGGATCCAAATGTAAACCGAAGTATCCTTGTCTTATCTGTGATGAGGATCACTATACCAAAGACTACCCAAGGCGGTTCGAAGTTAGTCATTTATTAAAATGTGCTCTTGGGAATCCTGCAGTGCTGAAGGAACCTTTCCCCTCACAGCAAACGCAAATGGTGGTTGACCCATTCTCGTCTTCTTCTCCCTTTGGTTCCCAGGTGTTCATGGCTGGAACGATTCTCGTTCACATTACGACTCGAGCAAAGGAATATCCGTCACCTGCCAGGAAAGAGCCTGAGGTCCCCTCAAGCACTCTTCCGTCCAGCTCTGGTCCACCCCATATCGAGAGACCTAGCACTGAGACGCCTATTCGACCCCCTCCTAAAGGTATACTCTGGAGATCTTATTACAACCCTAATGCTCGTGTTGCCCAGCACTACAACATCCTTGAGGACTTCGCTCAAGCTCTGTCAGCTATGTCCGCTCTAGAAGTTCTCCAGAGCTGCCCCTCCAGAGGAAGTCCATGCTATCGGCCATCGGTGGCATCGACCCGGCCGACTCAGATTTGATCACTTTTGATCTCGAGAGCCATGTACCGAGACTGCCTCACCAGATTGCCTTCCTCATCCAGGTCATCATCAATTCTAAAACAATTCATTGTACAGTTATTGATGAAGGCGCCTCAACTTGCATTATGTCTGTTGCTTGTTTGAAGGCTATTGGGTCTCCGACTTTGAGTCAGTCTCCTACAACCCTGAAAGCCTTTGACGGGAGAGAATCTCGCCCTTACGGTATCCTCCAACGCTTACCTATTACATTGGAAGGGAAGATTGTTGAAGTGGAAGTTGAAGTTGTCGATGCTAATCTTACTTACAACCTCCTTTTGGGTCGGAGCTGGACATATGCCATGCGCGCCGTGGCTTCATCCCTCTTTTGTGTCATTCGTTTCCCTCATCAAGGGAAAATTGTCACGGTAGACCAGCTCTCCTTCTTCGCTTCCTCTTCCGAAGGTAACGTGCCTTTTGTGGAGCATACCTCCATTCCCTTAGAGAGTGTGGGAGCTGGGCTCTTTAAAGATCCCTCCCTCATGGGTGTCTTTTCACTCCCACCTCCGAACCTCGCCTCTATCAATATGATTTCGGTTCATTCTGATCCTTGGGTTCTCCCCCCCATTGACCAAATAGAATCATGGGGTGATGAGATGCCGTTGAGTCCTACTGAGATCAACTACATCGAGATTGTCTTTGTATTAGCTCCTCCTTCTGAATATGCTTCTTTAAGCGGAGCCCTTGACTTGTACGCTCATTCCCCTTGGCTTCAATATTGTGCTTCTTCGGATCCTTTAAAGGAAATATTTCCTTCTGACGAAGCTATTATAGAGACCATGTCTCTCGAGCAACACCCTTGGTTCAATCTTCACCATCGTTCCTCGTTCCTCCCTACCCTTCGGGAAATGCTTACCTGTCTCAAGCGGTTTGCTCCTTGTCTCCCTTCACAACCCCTTCAGACACCCATCCAAGTATATCAAGTGTCCTCTGGAGGGAATCTGGGAAATATCACGCAAACTCAACTGATCGACATCTCTGTTAAACCAGGGATTGTTGAGCATATCTATATCGGAGTAACTTGTACTCCTGAGGAAATTCAACTTTATATTGGTATTTTTCGCGAGTTTCGTGACGTCTTTGCTTGGTCTTACGAAGAAATGCCAGGTATCAACTCAAGCATTGTGGTGCATGAGATACCCACGTATCTGGGAGTTAAGCTTGTTCATCAGCATTTACGCTCCATGCACCCCCGAAAGGTTGCGGCGATTAAAGCGGAAGTCGAAAAGCTTCTCAAAGCTGGTTCATCTACCCCATCCCACTCACAGATTGGGTCTCCAATATTGTCCCTGTGGATAAAAAGAAGGGTACCATTAGAGTCTGTGTTGATTACCGTGATATTAATCGAGCCTGTCCGAAGGATAACTACCCCACACCCTTCATTGACCAGTTCATTGATGAGTGTGCCAGAAGTGAGATATACTCGTTTATGGATGGTTTCTCTAGTTATAACCAGATAAATATCGCGCCAGCTGATCAACACAAGACCGCCTTTATCTGTCCGTGGGACACTTTCGCTTATAAAAGGCTCCCTTTCGGTCTCAAGAATGCTAGTGCTACCTTCCAGCGCGCGATGTCTTATGCATTTCATGATATTCGACACATCGTGCAGCCTTACCTGGATGATCTCCCAGCTCATTCAGCAAAGGGTCAAGACCATCCCGCGCATCTCCGTGAAATCTTTCTCTGCTGTCGACACTACCGTATTCGGCTCAACCCGCATAGGTGTGTCTTCTGCATAGAGTCTGGCAGACTTCTCGGGTTCATCGTCTCCCGAGAGGGCATCTGTCTGGATCTCCTTAAAGTCGAGGCCATTTTGAATCTTCCTCCCCCTGCTTCCTTGTAGCAATTGCAGAGCTTGTAGGGTAAAGCAAACTTTTTATGACGCTTCATCCCGAACTATGCTGAGGTGGCCAAAGGTCTTACGCGGTTACTAAAGCGAGACATCCCGTTTCAATGGGATGCCGTCGCTCAAGAGTCTTTCAAACATCTCAAAACTCTCCTTGTTTCTGCTCCTTTGTTGCGTCCCCCAAATTACCATCACGATTACACTTTGTATCTGGCCGCTACTGATACCACCGTTGGCATGGTTCTTGTTCAAGATGATGATGATGGCATTGAACACGTCATTTATTATCTCAGCCACAATTTATTAGATACGGAATTTTGATATGCTTACATCGAGAAGTTGGCATTGGCCGTCGTTTGTGCCATCCAACGCTTCCATCATTATATCTTGTTGCGCACTACGACAGTGATCTCTGATTGCAACCCAATGACGTACATTTTGTCACGTCAGCTGTTGGGGGGCAAGTACTCGAAGTGGATTGTCATCCTCCAAGAGTTCGACTTGGAATTCATTGTTGCCAAGTCCAAGAAATCACTTGTCTTTGCTGAATTGTTATGCTCTTTGCCATCCCTTGTCGCACCCTCTCGGTTAGAGGATCACATTCCGGACGAAACTCTCTTCCTCATCAGCACCCTCGATCCCTGGTACGGGGATATCATTGTCTATTTACAGACGTCCTCTTTTCGTCCTGAGACATCTAAAGATGCTCGACGACGGATCCACCATCAAGCCCAACCATATCGCATTGTTGGGGACACCGTGTACCATCTCGGTGTTGATTCCATTCTCCGCCGATGCTTAACACTCGAAGAAGCTGAGAGAGTTTTAAATGACTGCCACTCTGGCGCCTGTGGCAGTCACAAGTCCGGATATGCCACTTCACAGAAAATCCTTTGTGCTGGTTACTTTTGGCCCTCCATATTTAAGGATTGTATTCTTGCCGTTCGCTCTTGTCATGAGTGCCAAATCTACCAACGGAAGATGCGTGCATCTCCTGCTCCATTGCACCCCGTTGTTACCATCGGTCCTTTTGCCAAATGGGGCATCAATTATATGACTTGTAACCCTCGCTCGGCTGGGGGGCATGGGTATATCATCGTTGCTGTTGATTATTTCACGCAATGGGCCAAGGCGATGCCTACATTGTCCGAAGACAGTCACACCACGATGGAGTTTTTGTTCAATCATGTTATCTCGTGGTTCGGAGTCCCTCAAGCCATCATCACTGATCACTGAAAGCATTTCCGTAATCATATGATGACTGAGCTTACAACCCAGTTAGGGCATGATAGTTCGACTCCATACTATCCTCAGGCCAACGGTCAAGTAGAAGCCGTTAAGAAGGTCCTGGTTACGATGCTTCAACGAACCATTGGTATGCATAAGTCCCACTGGCACTTGATGTTGTTCTCTGCCTTGTGGACCTACCGAACCTATGTGAAGGATGCCACCGATTTCACTCCTTTCCAGTTGGTTTATGGACTGGAGGCTACCCTTCCTATTGAGTGTGAGATTCCTTCGTTAAAGTTAGCCGTCAAATTGCTCCCTGACACTACTTTGGTAGAGGAGCACCTTCTTTACTTGGAGCAGCTAGATGAGACTCGTCAACTAGCCTCTTTAGCTATCGAAGCATAGAAGAAGCGAGTGAAAAATCACTTCGATCATACTGTTCATCCTCGTTCTTTTGTTGAGGGAGATTTAGTCCTGCTCTACGATCAAGCCAATGATTAGTTGGGGGCAGGAAAATTTGAGCCCATGTGGCACGGGCCTTACATTGTAAAGAGAGTTTTGCAAAAAGGGGCCTACGAGCTTATTGATTACGAAGGGAATCCCCTGGATAAGCCCTGGAATGGGCTCTACTTGAAAAAATATTATGCATAATTCCAGGCACTCTATTTTTTGTACATACATGTGCTTTCAGCAAGTGTGTTGTGTGTGCATGTTTTCATGTTTTTTTCTTGGTGTGTCGGCGTGATTGCCGCTTATTGTGTCCTTTTGCTTCTTGGACAGATGTCTGGTTCGCCTTACATTGGTTTCGATGATGGTGCCTCCCGCAGTACACGCAACTTGTCCTCTGCGGCATGGGTGATCTACGATCCTCATGGTGAGTTAGTAGACCTTTAAGGGGTTTGTCTAGGTTGTACCACGAACAATGTTGCTGAGTATAGTGCTGTGATTGAGTAACTAGCTGAGGCAATTAATCTCGGTATCCGAACATTGGTTGTGAACTTGGACTCTCAGCTTGTCGTCCACCAGCTCAATGGGCGTTATTCCGTCAGAAACCATCGGATTTTAAGGTTATATTTACGTGTTAAGTTGTTAGAAAGGGATTTTGATTTCATTACATATCAACACATTCCAAGACGATTTAATAC
>APFE031593983.1:129466-148470 GCA_000404065.3 Pinus taeda | reverse complement strand
ATATATATGTCCAAATGTTCGCACCATGTGCATCATCAAAAAATAATACATGTTTGTCTTAGTACATTCGGAGACAACATGTCTCTCAAAAAATATGCATGGAAATAAAGCCTAGATATCTAATCCCTATGGTGCTCATGGTAGCACATCACTGCTCGCACTAGGCGTCTCAAGAGTTGATGGATGCGATTGGGCACCCCCACTGTGTGCCTCTGGTACGCTAACAGGACATCCGCTAGCCGAGCATAATCTGGGATCCCTCTAGTGATACCCTCAAGGTTTTGGATGAGTTCTCCACCCTCAGCACCCTCCTCCTGAGGATCCGATGCTGCCTGGTTTCTCCTCGCAATAGGAGACATGCTAGCTGGGCGCTCTGGGCTGACATCTGCATATGAATATAAATGTTATTAGAATAAGCATGTATTAACAAAAAAAATCATAAAACACAAAATTAAAAAGAGGTCATACCTATCTCCTCATCCCAATCCTCTCTCTCTGGCAGTGGGATATCAGGGTCACTGGTGAAGTCTGTCCCTGCATACGGCCAATCCTCGACCACGATCACTTGGCGGTGAAGCCACCCAAAAAACTCTAGTCTCCATGACATTTGCTGACCTCCCCCCCTCTAGGCATTAGTGCCGCCCAACGAGCCATTCTTGGCTCTCGAGGCACCAGATCAGGTACAAAGGCCCCTTGGCCCTGAAAGATTGGTACACGTTCCAAAAAGAATGTCACCAGAATGGAACCATACCCAAACTACTGCAGCTTGCCACGCTTACCTTTTGTAAGCTACCTCTTCATGTTGGTCGTCACCGCTGCCGCCCAATTGAAGATGGTTGGATTGAGACACTTTGTAGCCAGTATCAGTTGGTTCTTTGTCGATTCATGGGGTGCCTGTGCCCCTGCAGCTTGTGTGATGGTGAACCATATTTCTCTGATTATTAGGTCTGGAACAGTGGAGATATCCACTTTTGAGCTGCCGGATCCAAATTTTGCCCCTGGGCAAACTCGAGCCATCACCTCCTCCATCTTCTCACCGGATGGCCTGTTACCTGTCAATAGGGGCACCGGCCCTCTGCGTGACAGTCCTATGATGAAATAGATGTCAGATACGTCCAATTCCAGTACTTGGTATCGTATACGAAACACTTGATCACGTTCATCCCAAAGGTTGATTAAATATAGTAAGAGCTCTCGTTGAGCTCGTAGATAGGACAGGAGGAAGTATTTCTTTAGCCTGCAATTTCTAAGGACTTCCATACAGTCTTCATCTGCTATTGCCAATACATCTACCTGGTCATGCTCTCTTTCTTTCCATTGGAGTACCATTTTGTGTGTTTTCCTGCAATCACAAGGTCAAAAACATTAATTAGATCTTTGGAAAAATTTGAAATTCTTTGGAATTGCTTTAAAATTGTTAAATGTTGAAACAAGGGTGCGCTCGGCCGTTGGCGCGACTTTTTTTAAAACAGTCACACCCATGGGCACGAGCCTTTGGAGAAAAAGAGCCCATTGGCGCGGATCCGTGCCCAAAACTCGCACCAATGGGCGCAACCCTATTTTTTACAATTCCCTCCACATAGGTCGATAAAACAAGTTAAAGAAACTAAAAAAAATGGATAAAAATGGAGTAGGAGAGGAGGCCTCTTACCTGGAACTGACGGTGCTCCAAATGGTCGCACGGATTCGTCGCAATCGTCGCCCGAAGATCGCACACCAAAAGCCCTATTGTCACTCTCCAATGAGGTAAAAGTGAAAAGTAATTATTGTTTTTACCATTTTCACATGTTTATAGCCTTTTTTAACCCTAAATAGGTTTTAAAAGTCTTTTTTATGAATATTTTAATGTATATTTGTGTCGAAAATGGATTTTACGCTTGTTCTTGTGCAACGACAGGTTTTTGTGCGACTTAGGCGACAAAACGAGTTGTATTTTATACTTTTTCGGACTTGGTAAATACACGAAAAAGTCACTACGGAGTCATATTTTTGCTCTTTTCTGACTCTCTAAACGTGAAAAGAATGCCGAGTCATTCCTCTCGACTCGTTAAACGTAAATGAGAGGCGGTCGTCTTTAAACCATTTTCCGACCGTTTAAAGATGAAATATCGTCGGACCCTTGTCATTTCAGGTTCGTTAATAGTTACGAAGCGACGTGGTTTTGATCGCTTTTTTACTTTTTCAGGTCGAAATCACTACTCATGAGAAGTACTCCTCGATCGTAATGATCGGGCGATTCTTTCGAGCATTGTTTTATACTTTTTCGGGCTCGAGAGACACAACTTTATGAAAAAGGACACCCCTGGAGTTTCCTTTTCCACTGCCTTTTCAAACTCTCTAAACATGAAAAGACGCTGAGTTCTTCCTTTTTCAGACTCGTTAAAACTTAATGACATTGGATTCCGTCGAAATGACGCCTTTCAAGCATATCCTATCCCTGTCAAGCTTGTCATAAAAAATAACTGGGGTACTCGCCAGAAATGGTGGGGAAAAGGGAACTAGAATCATTATCGTGTCGGTAGTATGTCTCTCTTGAATATGGCACTTGTCTGCATTCGTGTCTGGGTGGGGACATCTCATCTCATTTTTCACTTGCCTCTGTGGGTTTGCATGATCCTGTTTGACCTCTCATCTGCTCTTTGCCTTGTCACCATGACCTCTGATCATTTGATGTCAAATACTACTAAGTCCACTGTCGTGTCGCCGATATGTTCAAGAGAAGTTGACCTCTGCGAAATAATCAACCTCCCTCTGATAACTCACATAATCCTGATTTACAACAACCTTATCTTCCTCTCTCTCGTGTCGATGATGTGGGAAACACTATGGCCCACCTTTGATCAAGGTCGCTTCCTGTCGACTTCAGATCATTATCCAGGAAGTTGACCTAGAGACTCCCTTCAGGTGCCTTGGAGCCTGCATGCCTCAATGGCAGGTTCTTCATGTTCGACGCGAGGTTTTCATCATTGGCCTCCGACTGAATGATTCTATGGGTGTTCGACGATGGCTCATTGATTCGCACACCGTAGATTGTATCTATAGTACCTTGAGGGCCATTGTCATTATTGGTGGTACCTCTCGCATCTGTTAACAATTTTCATCATTGGCTGGTAACCAGACGATGTTCTTGCATGTTTGACTTCGCCTCCTATATTTGCATGCTTGAACTTGTACTTTGTTCGGATAGAGATGGAGCGCAAGACCCTGGATTTCATCTATTGGGATCCTAGTTGCATTTTGTGGATTATTATGATCATTACATGACTCATTCACTGGATGGCTGCGACCATGCCTGAGTCTATTTATCGATCCTTACTGGATGGTTGCCTCCATACCTTGGATCTAGATCTTTATGTACTCTGCTATGGATGGCTGCGCCCATACCACATACATCATGTACTTGAGATATTAGTTGTACTTCTCCATGCAGGTTCTCTGGTGGTAGTGTTTTCGGTTGGCCATGTTCTTGTAAAGCATTTCACCCCTCTCTCTCTAGAGCCTCATGCTTTAGGGGGCATCTGTTACACAACAATTTGTCACCGTACCTGTTACCCCTTCTCCCACACCTTGGAGGAGTAATTTTGGGACCTGTGAAAAGTGACATGACCTGGAAACACTTGCATCATATTCCCCTAAGTATGAACTTCATATGCCCTGAAGACATCTTCTACAAAATAACCATAAAAAATGCCCTTTTTCCATTGGCGCGGTTTCACTGTGTATCACTCGCGCCAATGGGGGAAATCCTCGAAAGAGGGCGCGCCAGCTGGTGCTCTGTCTCAGAGTCGCACTCACGCCAGCCAAAATGGGTAGTGTTTTTAACAAACCAACATCCGAAGGTTCTTCCTAACCCACTCCTGAACTGAATCTATCTTGAGTTGGTTTAGTTTGGCTTCGAATCTCCATAGGAGGGAAGTGGTTTGCCACCTCTCATGGAAGCTTCTTAGTGATAAAGCCAATCCCATGAATATTGTGGATGATCCTAACTCCTTCTCCTCTATCTATAAGAGCTTATCCTTTTTCCTTTGATAAGCTAGTTATAGTTTTCAAGTCCCAAAGTCTAAGAATTGCTAAGTTTATGCTGCAAGAAGCCTTATTCATTCCCATAAGGCTAAATCTAAAGTAAGGAGATTATTGTCCAAATAACCAAGGAGAGAGAGGCTTGTTCCCCATTCCCAACAAGCTTTGCAAGGCATGTGCTGCTAATCACCCAGCCAAAGGAGGATTTGACGTCAGAACTATGGTTCTATTCTTCTTTGTTTATCAATAATATACGACTATCATTATGGTTCCACTCTTATTGTCTTTTGTAATGATGATTGAGTTATATCCTTTCTGACTGATATATAGTTTCATCTATTGGATTTTACGCTTGTGTTTGTGTCGTTCTTTGCATGTATAGGTGTCCATTCACAGGGATCATGGGGATCGTGACCGACCGGAGAAAAGGAACGGAAGCATCAACTCTTATACAAGTACTAGCGTTGGAATCCAGGTAGGCCCTCATCATTGGTCTTTAATTTGCAATTAGGAACCTACGTGATAGTGTTGTTTGATTGTTGCTAGACCCCATCTGGGCTAGTAGGGATCGCCTATATCCACAGAGGGGATTTACCTCCACAACAGTGGCTAATAGGACCACTCGTCGCAGCTATTCCTCAAAAGGGTAAACAATCAAGTTGAAGCGTATGATCGGCCAAAAGAATGGAGGTGATGGAAAGAACACAACCAAGGCTCAAAAGGTTGACATTATGGCAATCACAAAGGTTATTTACCAAAGGTGGGTTTATTTTTTAACGAGCTTGAACTCTGGGGGAACATATGCTCAGTGGTAGGTTTATTTTTTAATGAGCTTGAACCATGCGATAACATTGCTCCTATTGTGGTCAAAATGTTTAATTTGTTGTTTAGCACATCATATTCTTTCATGGATAGTTCAACCTGCTCAATCACTCCATCAAACTGATTAGAAATACATATATATGTATGAAAAATGAGTTAAAACTAAAATTTTGCTTGAAGTACATGAATAGTAATCATAAAAGTAGTTTTACCTTTCATTTTCATCATTCTATTTCAAATTTGGGATTTGGAGCTTTGGAGTGGTTTTCCCCCTCAAATTATACTAGTCGTTTTCGAGAGATCCGGTGGACTATTCTCCACGCCATCAGGACCAGGTAAGAGCTAACCCTAAGCTCTTCATTTTCATTCCATCCTTCTTTGATTCTAAGCATGTTTTTTCACATTTCTGGGCCCTTGGGGTTTGAAGATTTCATTCCCCAATCATCACACCTTGCTAGTATCGAAAGGTGCGATTCACACTGAGCTGCCAACTGGCCAGTCAATATGCATCCCACCTTGCTCAAAGGCAGGGTGCAATGGGTGTAGAAGGGCATCTTTATACAGTGATTTTTCACCAAATTTTTGCTTGTTTTTGCTCAAAATTGGATCCTAATTCATATTTTGTATGTGTTTCAGATATTTGTTGGATAAAGATGATCATCACATGGCATGAACATGAACATGAAGAAGAGGACATGATTGCTTTACACGATCAGGGCACAATGACTGCATTACGAAACTATGGCTTGCTCAAATTCTTCCGTATATCTAGCATGAGGCAACGAATCAGTTTGTTGTAGTATTTTCTCGATGCTTGGGATCTGATCAACCAGGTATTCTAGATCAGAGACAAATCTATTCCATTGATGGTCAAGGATATCTACTTTCTGACAGGGTTATCGAGGTGTGGCGCTCCTCTTTCACTATCAGGATCCGCTCATGGTGGTGAATCTGTGAGAGATTACATCCGCCAGTTCTGTAGAGATGGATCTCAGCCTAGCAGAGATGGCAAGATCAATATCCAGAATGTCACTAATCAATCTTTGAGGACCTTTTTATTTACCTTTGCTAGGTTGGCTGGTAGCGCGGCTCTTCATTTGGAAAACAGATCTTACATGTAGTATGCCCTGGAATGCTTGGAACCAAAGGTGTTCAATTGGTGTGAGGTGGTACTTCCAGTCATAAAATTATAGCTCTCCAAAGTAAAGAATGGAAGATCCAAGAATTTTGGCTACGGTTCCATCTTGATAGCTCTTGCCTTGGAGATGATTCCACTGATGCAGCCTCAGTACATTTCACTAGGATTGCTAGCACCGAGGGAACCACGGATGCAGAGGTGGGTTGATCTTATGGCCAGACATGCTGGTCAATCACATATTTCCTTCTATAATGTATTCTTTGAGTGGTTCGACCATCAAGAGATGGTCTTTGTGGAGTATCCATACATTGGGATGGATTTCCAAGGTGATCTGGATTTGGAATTATCAGCTGGCGAGCAATGGAGTGCTATGGGTAAAATGATTTGACCATAGTTTTATAATTTTTTATGTGTCTTTAAAAGTTATCAAGACTGATCCAATTGATATACTTGTGCAGATATTGAGCAAGTGTGACTAGCAACACACCTAAGGGCGGCAGCTGACGTTCCAGCAGGAGAGGCTATAGGGAGGGCCATCCTTTATGATCTGGATGTAGCAAAGACCTTGGTAGTGCTGCAGGATCAGGTCAAGGGTCTCATTCTTGGTATTCAAGATGTGAGGACCGATGAGTTACCTTTAAGGTTACAGTGCCATACTACTGGCATGCCGAGTCGATGGACTGGGCTCTTGCATATGATCGCATAGGCAGTGACATGTTACCACCAGCATCATTAGTTTAGGACGCTTTTCTGCTTTCATTTTTGAGTTTCTTGGTCACATGACCGATTTTGTCTTGGACACAAAACATTTTGTAAAAACTATAAACAGTTATATATTTTTGATTTTCTGAGTTTTATTTTGGTTAAGTTATGCGATCCAGATGCAAATGTTAATATGAAATGCTTTCTTTACAAATGCTGCAAATGTCTATCCAACACATAGTTTGCTAATGAATCAATTAATGTGTTTAAGTTTCTGGAAATGTGTTGATATTGAATGGAATCAAACTGTCTTTCCAAAATCTTGACTCTTAAGAACATACGATATAGCTGGGTTCCGAACGGAATAAATGCTAGTAAGCTGTAGGATGACGAGTTGCGAGTCTAGCCTAACAATGAGTCGACATATGCCACGTGAAATGGTATCAGAGAGAAGTTCAATCAACACACTATACTCAACAATGTTGTTCGTTGATTGACCAATATATATCCCCCTAAAGCTCACTAACTCACCGTTCGAAGCATAAATGGTCGAGGCTGCAGAAGATAGGTTTTGTGTACTACGACTAGCTCCATTAGCATACCCAACAAATGGTTCCAAAAAGTCTGCCATCTGCAACAAAAGCGAAGCGGATTACCTAACCAAAATGAAAACTCTAAAGGAAAACAAAAATGTAACAAAACAAAGAGATCACTACACTTAAATAAACATAGTAATATTTAAGATACAACCTATTTCGGGGTTGCGACTATGGAATCCCATCATAATCGACCAGCTCGTAAGCTCCTTTTGTCAATACTCGTTTGAAAATGTAGGGGCCCATCCATAATGGTTTAGACTTCCCTGCTCCCAATTTATCAGAGTCTTGATTGTAAAGCAAGACCAAGTCACCTTCCGAGAAGACACGAGGCTTAATATTTTTGTCAAATTGTGCCTTGACACATTTCTTATGAGCTTCATTAGCTAGCGCGGTGTCACGACGGGTTTCATCCAAGTGGATTAGTTCCAAGAAATGAGCCTCTTCCTCCGAAGTTTTGGGAAGTAGATCAATGGTGAGCTTCAGAGATGAAATTTCACACTGAATTGGTAAGACAACTTCCAGACCATACACCAACTGGAAAGGCATAAACCTGGTCGTATTTCTCACCGAAGTCCTATATGCCCATAGGGTTGAGTACAGGATTAAATGCCAATTATGTTTGTAGACTCCAATCATTCTTTGCAGCATGCGTTTAAGGACTTTATTGATTGCCTCAACCTGTCTGTTAGCCTGCGGATAATATGGAGTAGAACTATCGTGGGATAGTCCTAATTTGGCAGTTAATTCAATCATCATGTGATTGCAAAAATGTGATCCATGGTCTGTGACTATAGCCTGTGGAACACCAAATGTAGAGACTACATGATTAAAAAAGAAAAGAGCAGTCGTTTTGCCGTTGTTGTTTAATGTAAGCATCACCTCAGCCCATTTTGTAAAATAGTCGAAAGCGACTATAATATACCCATGCCCCCCAGCCGAGGTGGGGTTACATGTCATGAAATCTATGCCCCATTTAGCAGATGGCCCAACAACAACTATTGGATGCAGTGGTGCAGGTGGTAATCTGGTTTTGCGATCAACAATCTCACAAGCATGGCAACTTCTGACTGCAATTATGCAATCTTTGAATATAGTGGGCCAGAAGTAACTAGCTCGTAAGATCTATTGCGCAGTAGCATAACCAGATAGATCCCCTCCACATGCACCTGAATGGCAGTCATTCAGGGCTTTTTTGGCCTCCTCATGCGTGAGGCACCTTTGTAGAACTGTATCGACACCATGACGTTAAAGTGCATCACCGATGATCATGTAGTCTTTGGCTTGGTATCGAATATGTCGTTTTTCAGAACGAGAGGTATTATGCCTAAAGGTTTGGGTTTGGAGATAGATCAATATATCTCTGTACCAAGGTTCACTTGACGAAATAAGAAATAGAGTTTCGTCCACGATTGATGCTTTGGATGTTAAATTGTTGGATGATGATGGGAGGTCACAAAGTAACTCTGCGAAGATGAGAGATTTCTTTGATTTGGATTTGGTGAATTCTAGATCAAACTCTTGCAAAATGGCTATCCATTTGGAATATTTGCCCCCTAGTAATTGACGTGACATAATGTAGGTCATAGGGTTGCAATCTAACAAGATGGTGGTTTTGCGAAAGAGAATATAGTGTCGAAATCTCTGTACTGCTTGAATAGCTGCTAAGGCCAGCTTTTCAACATAGGAGTACTTGTTTTCTGTATCATTTAAGTTGTGGCTTAAATAATACACAGGATGTTCTATTCCATTGTCTTCTTGTACTAAAACCATGGTGACGATTGTATCCATAGTGGCGAGATACAGGTTAACGTCTTTTTGATAGTCAGGAGCATACATTAATGATGCTTTTATTAGGGAACCTTTTAAAGCATCAAAGGAAGCTTGCGCAACTTGATCCCAGTTGAAGGGTACTTCTTTTTTCAAAAGACGCGTATAACCTTTAGCAAGTTTGGCATAATTTGGAATGAACCTCCTTAGAAAGTTTGCTTTCCCTTGAAGTTTCTAAATCTAAAGAAAATTTGAAGGTGGAGGCATGTCAAGGATTGCTTGAACCTTACATGGGTCAAGTCAAATTCCATCCTTAGAAACTACGAAACCAAGTAATCGATCAAAACCAACACAAAACACACACTTGTGCAGATTGAGTCATATCTTGTAGTGTCGACAACGTAGAAATATGGCTCTCAAATGCTACAGATGGTCAGTTTGCTTTCGCGAATGAGCTGGTAGATCGTCAAGATATGGTTGAACGATGCGCTTGATGTCATGGAAGGCATAGTTCATTGTCCTCTGAGAGGTTTCCCCTGCATTCTTCAAACCAAAAGGTATTTTACGGTATGTGAACGTCCCCCATGGACATATAAATGCAGTCTTTGACTGGTCCTCTGGGTGGATATTGGTTTGGTTGTATCTAGAAAATCCATCCATTAATGAGAAGATTTCGCATCCGGCACATTCATCAATTATCTGGTCGATGAAGGGTGTAGGGTAGTTGTCCTTTGGACACGCTTGATTTACATCCCTATAATCAATGCACACTCTAATCATTCCTTGCTTCTTCATCACAAGAACAAGATTTGATACCCAATCAGTGAGAGGAATGGGGTAAATGAAACTAGCACGCAAAAGTTTTTCAACTTCTGTTTTAATGGCAGCGGCTTTCTTTGGATGAACCGGTCGAAGCCATTATCGTATTGGTTTTACATCTGGATACATCTTGATTTCATGTACAATGATGCTTGAGTCAATGCCTGACATTTCTTCGTATGACCAAGTGAAGACATCTCTAAATTTGCGAAAGAGAGTGCAGTGTATTTCCAGTTCTGAAGGAGAACACGATTTGCCAACATGAATATTCTCTACAACATTAGTTTGGTCGAGTTATTGATGGCGATAGTTTCCTCAATATTGGATAGATTTCCTCTGAATCCACTGTATTTATAGTATTTGATAGAAAATAAAAAACTGAATGATGAATAAGGTCACTCGAATAATCTTCATCGTTATCTTGAAGGAGGGAACAATGGTGTTAATCTTCCCATGGCGTCTCTCCTATCATCATTGACTGAATGATTCCTTCGTTTGTAGAATGTATACCAGACCAAGGATCGGTAGAGGTACCATACTCTAGAGACCTATCTATCCAAAAACGCTCTCCTATCATCATTGACTGAATGATTCCTTCATCTGTAGAATGTATACTAGACCAAGGATTGGTAGAGGTACCATACTCTAGAGACCTATCTATCTAAACACTCACTGAGTGTTGATTTGGGTTCACCGCCCAAGGCTAGAAAATTGATTGCTACAAAGATTCAATGGGGCTTGGGAGCAACACCACGCGATGATCCACACTTTCAAAATGGTCGGAGTTCTTCTTAATCTTTGATGATGTAAAAGATATCATATGACAGGTTTCCACTGTGGCCACTTCTGCCAGATTTCTTGGAGGTGGGAGGGCAAAAGTACCCGTTAAGGAAGGGTCTTTTAGGGGAGTTACTCCGATATTTTGAAGTGATTGGGAACTTCCATGGATCAACAAAATGCTTCCAGTAGCTTGTGAACTGTTGGGGAAAAAGGTTAGTTGGTCAACGATTGTAATTCTACCTTGGAAGGGAAATGCAATCTTTCTAAAATATGTAGACACAACAGCAGCCATAGCATAGATCCATGGCCTTCCCAACAAGATATTGTAGTCAAGGTTTCCATCAATGACTTTGACCTCAATTTATACTGTCTTGCCCCCCATTTTTACTTGCAAGTTACTTAAAATCCCATACGGTGTGTATGTTCTTCCATCGAATGCTTTTAATGTCGTTGATGATCGCGACAAGGGTGGTGAACCTAAATTTTTCTAGCAACTCATTGACATAATGCAGGTAGATGCTCCCTCATCAATGATTGTTCGATGAATAGTTTTATTAAGGGCCTTTACCTGGATAAGGAAAGTGAGTTGGGATAGTAATTGAGGTTCGTATCCTTTATGGTTAAAGGACACAAGATTGAATCCATTGGATCAATCCCACCTATTGCTGATAACAAAGCCTGCTTTTGGGAGGGGCAATTTTGCAGTACCTCAAGGGTCAACATAGCGGATGGCGATTGAGCTAGATCCTCCACTATATTATAATTCTGTGCTGCTCGAGCACGAGGATTAAATGTTGATTTATGTACTACTCCCTTTGGCAGTTTTATAGTTAATTCAAGAATGATGGGTGGAACAACTTATAATGAAGTTTTCGTCAAACTACTGGGTTGATCTGTAGCCTTATTGTTTGACAACTGTGGATTCTCATAATCTTTATTCGTTGTCGATATTAAAGCATAATTTTGCTGTTTTGAGATGGAAAACATAAGCACTTGTGATGTGGAAGCATGATTGACAACAACCAGATTAGTTTCTGGGTTTGGAAACGGATCAGTCAACATCGCTGAGGTAGTTGAAGCTTTTAAAAATTTCGTAACCTCAGCTCGATGTGGACAAATTTTCGTGAAATGGTCCTCATCACATATGAAACATGGTTGACGAGGTTTCTTTTGCCCAGCAGGGTTTTTAGAGGATTTTTTAGGAGGTAAATTCTCCTATTTCTTCTTATTATTTTTCCCTTTCTTCTTACCCCCTAGTTGCTTTGGATTTTTTCCCTTGTCAGATGACACATAATTAATCTCTGAGGCAAGAGGTTTGTCATTTGATTTTTGACTAGAAATTGCAAGGGATTTACCAGATGGAGCCCTTTTGGTTTGCGTGCTCAAGGTATCGATTATGCCATCGCCGATGTGAGAGTCCCTGTTCGATTTAGGAGGAGGGGGAATGAAAAATTCTGGTCTGGGAGCATCAAGAATTTTGTCGTAGAGTGTGCCAGACTACATGTAGATAAAGTCTAAATATTGGGCACAAGCAATGACTTTCTCTTCGTTGACAACTCTCCCTTTTGCCACGTCCTCAGTTATGGATGGTAATAAGGACTTAATAAACTGCCCAGCTAAAAGTTGATCAGGAACATACATCTTTACCATTCGTCGATGATGTCCCCACTCATGAATATGATCAAATATGTGAGTGCTTGTTATTTGCTTGAAGTTGGTAAGGAGTTCTATCCCCATTTCATAACTTATGGGTAACTGAAAGTGGGTTAAAAAAGTAGTGGCAAGGGTGTTGATTATTAAACAAAGCTCTAGGCAGTTCAATATACCATTTCACTGCTAGACCAATTAGCGTTCTCTAAAAAGGATGAAGCCTAATGGAATCATCATTTAGGGTGTTAGATGAACACCACAAATGAAAATTCATTACGTGATTCGATGGATCTTTGCCTGGATTTCCATTAAATTTTGGAATGTTGGAGGGAAGTTTATGAAGAATTGCTGGCCACCAAGGGGCGTATGCAATTGGATCATTCGTCAACTGGTTCAAATTTGGTAATTCTAGAGTTGCTATAAAAAGCAACTATTGATTCAGATTCGGCGAAGCATACCCAAGATAAGATGGGATCACCTGAGCAGTTGGCCTTTGCATACTAACACAATGTATCTGATGCTAGTAACTTTGATAGGGTTGATGGACATAACCATTATAGTATGGTTGTTAATAACCGTTTTGAAATTGCGGTTGTCCATGACCTACAAAGCTTTGTTGCTCAGATCCTCGATAAGTTTGCTGGAATTGCGGTTGTTGATACTATACCAGCCATGGTTGTTGGACCATTTTCTGTTGCCCAATACTGGATGATTGACCAAGATGCAGAGTGATAATACCCATCTGAGACTGAGTCGTTCCACGTATGGAAGCACTAACCTAAGGTTGTGATTGAGCCGTAGAGACAAGAGGTTGTTGTATTGCAACCTGTGAGACTTGAGTTTGACATACAACAAGTAGTTCTTATACTTGAGACAGTCACAATAGCAGATGTAGTGGGAATATTTGACACAAGTTGGATTGGTTGCATTGAATATACAACCCTTGGTTGTTGAGGAAGTATTGGTACCCAACCACTGGGTGCAATTCCAGTTTGACCTGAAATTTGTTTTGAATTTTCATATTGTTGTTGTCCAGGAGGGAACAATGAAAAAGCATACTGCCCTCCATATGGCGGTAATCCAGTGCTCAACATATATATCGATCTCTGAAGACTGGACGACCCAAATTGATACTGGCAAGTAGGATCAATTTGCTGAGTTTCAACATAATAAATGCCAGATAGGATTTCGGATGAACAAATAGGAATAGACCATGTCGTCGAAATAGTCCCTGAGTGGACTCCATCCAGTGATTGATAACTAGTTGGGACAGATGGTATACCAATAAACATTGTAGGAATAGCAGCAAGAAGTTCCACTGTGGCTGTATCAGATGACACAGTCCTAGATGTTGACGATTGCTCAGACATATTTAGTCTATCCAAAATATTTCATAGCGATTCAACAGGAACTTGCGATTCAATAGGAACTTGTGATCAAGGATGATTAAAAGAACTAACTTCAGGGGTAGAAGGATATAAGTGGATCCCAGTTCCAAACTGTAATGGGGTACTGGATGGAAGACCCTCTACTATCTCTTCTATACAAATAATTCCAGGTGGAAGGGGTTGTCTGTCAGGTCCATAAAATATTTCTGGAGCCGAAGAAGGTATAGCTTCTGTAGTGATAGATACTAGAGGGGTGAAACTTTCTGAATTTTGGATTTCAACATCCAGATGTTCACGTGAATGAACTTTATACTCTGGATCAGATCTCGCTTGAATTGTTTTAGGTATGGAAGTGTCTACCATTACACTAGGATCAGTTTTAATGTCCTCTTGTAACTACGGAACTTCTTCTGTAAAGGAAGAGGTACTATAAATGATAGGAGTAACTGTAGTCTCTGCCGCTATTGAAGCACAAGTTTCAAATAGACTAGGAGAATTGGACTTATTTAGACGAGAACGTTTTGCCCGAAATGGTTTCGTTTCTGGAGTCAAAGATGGTTGACTCACTAATCTCCGTGAACGATGGGGTTTTGATTGACTTTCTTCCATGATTGCAGATTACTTGATCAACTCAAAATTAAAGGGAAACTGTTGTTATTCCGAATTTAATAAATTTTAACGACACTTTGACACAACTTTGCTTTTTCAATTTTTAATAGTCGAGAGAAAGCTAAAGATGACTCTAGTCCCCTTCGATTTTTAATGAGCCTGAAGTGATAAGTGCTCAGATGGACCTTTTCTTTTAAGGAGTCGAAAAGGAATGAAAGTGACTACTTTGGAGATCTAGATAGAGGGATTACCAAACCAATCGCAAAACTGCAATATACACCTTGGTGGTAAATTAAAGAGAAATTACCAAGGACTTATGTACATCAATCAATCTTCCTGAATGCTGTGTTCAATGCATTGCGATCGATAGGGCGACAAACACAGCTTCCTATGGATAAAGGATATAAGCCTATTGTGGTCTCCCAATATATACTCGATGGTATAGGGAGCACAAGTCCGTGCTAGCACTTGTCGTATCAAAGATGACGAATCACCCAACCTTCGATGAAAATGATAGTTACTAGATTGTACGACGCTGAAACACGTCTCTAGCCTAGACCTCTAGATGTGTTGCGTTAGGTTCCAAAGCGTTGTTAAGTTCATTGAGATTTATTTTAGAGTTGATCTTGTTTAGAAGTTTGTATTTCAAGGTTCACCGCGTGATGTAGATGTAAAATTCCTAAATAGGCAATCTAAAATGATAAACAATTGTTGTTTATTTTTAGCAATGAAAGTCCTAGCTACTAAGGAAGGAAAATTACGATTCTTTCAACCAAAGAGCAAAGAGCACACGCTAAATGCACTTTTCCTAAATCTTTTTTCACACACAGTCTAAATGCAAATGCAAATGCATGTATTTGTTTTTCGTTCCCTTAATGTGAGGAATGCCAAAAAAGGAGAACTAAGTATAGATCTGAACTATTTTCTTCAAAGTGACATTTCGACAGTTTCTTTTCAAAATGGAAAGGAAGACTAAACAACACCTTTAAATTTCAAATAGAAAATACTTTCGACACTTCAAATAACAATAAATGAAATCAAATACAAGACAAAAAGTTCAATCAACTATCTATAGAAGGAAGACTTTACGACACTTCTCTTTTTTGAAAAAAAACGACAGTTCGATTTAAGTAACTTTTCGACAATAGATTGTAAATGATAGACAAATACATAAAAACATTTAGTAATCCTTATCAATGGAGGCTGAACTATGTAAAGCAAGGAGTCTTCAGTAATGAGATATTGTTCATAAGAAGTAGATCAATCAAACAGGGCTGAAAACAAGGACAAAAACCCAAATTTCAAGGAGAGAAATAGGATTACTCAGTCATCACACATGTGCCTCATAGAAACAGGGATGCATCTCACCTGCTACACATGGGAAGTGCGATGCATACTAGCTTCCAGTTAGAGACAGTGCAATGGGCCAGGGAGTGCAACTGTGATGGGTTTTGGCTCAAATTTACAGCTGATTTCAGTGAATTAGACTGAGCTATTATGTACAGTAAAGAGCAAAGTACATGGGTATGATCTTGGGAGGTTAATGAGCTACCATAAGGGCATCTAGGATGCTTGTAAGTCAGATGTCTAGTTCATAAACTAAATCAGAAATTAACTGAAGCAACATTCATCTACTTTGTGATTGCATAGGAAAAATAGTTCGAAGGCTATCTAGCTAACTTCAGGCTCTATCTATAGTTTACAAAGAAAACGACAATAACAAAAAACAAACTATTCTCTCCCCAGTGGAGTCGTCATTTTGTTTCCAGGAAAACTAATGTCTTTTCGATCTACTAGTCCCATTAGGATTGGCAGCTATCATAGAAACAAACAATCAAAGCAATTTGCGATTTCCTTTATGTATGATAGATAAGAGATAAGCAAAGGGGACAACCTGGATCTTTCGCTTGACTCCTTGCTTGATTTCTCTCCCCCTTGATAGATCTTGCAACTCCTCTCCTACTTGTCCTACTTAGAGAATACCTGTAGAGACAAAGTAACAAAACACCATCAAATCATCTTGATCTATTATATCATAAACAATGCAGAATCAGAAATACATTGAACATACAATGGCATTCACAAGTACATGATTATATGGAGGAAAACTCAAAGAACTTTATTAATAATAGAAGAGAGGATTACAACCTAGTTGTCTGACCCAACATCACCCTCCCAGCATCAAAGCCCTCTTCACCTCATGAAAAGAAATATCACCCAACAATACAATGTTCTCTCTCGAAGACAAAATATCAGCACTTCCTTACAAATTACAAAATTCTAGCCTCTTGATCTCTCAGATGAGGGATCCATTTATAGATGTCTGCAAGGGTGTGAGTCATCTCTAGGTTTTGGATTAGTGTCATTCCACTTGTAGTTCTTAGTTCCACTTGGATATTTCTTGGATCTCTTACTCATCCCTGGGCGAATTCAGAGAGGCAAGTGTCATAGGAGAAGTTTCTATAAGATTCCATGAGTATCCACTTAGCAAACTGTCTCACACATTTGTCCATTCTCGCTCATCACACCCCAAAAAAGACCTCTTCAGTATTCCTCGTACCTAGCTAGTGTAGGAGTCAGTATGCATCGCACCTTAACAGTGGAGCAGTCAGTATGGTCCCGTTTTGGCCAATTCTGAGTGGTTTTTCAGGTGGAACTTCCAAGGAATGATGTAATCAGTTGACTATGATCCTTTAGGGTATGAAACAACACTTTTAGGGTTAAAGAGCCCTTGGTTTATTGACATATAAGATTTGGGTTGCAATGCCCAAATATCTCTATAACACTCAGCCTAGTTATTTGACAATATACCTAGGCCCCATTCAAAGGTTATTTCTTTCATTCTCTCATGATCGGGAATGATCCTCCCTACATTGACCACCCCTAATGTTCACATCCTAGGTTTGAACAAGAGTTACAAACTTGAATGGGGAATGAGTTGTTCACGAGGGAATTTTTTGCACACAAGATGAGGGTTCATGGAGCATTGGGTGCCTGCCCTACATTTCTGTTGAGCCTCAAACCTGCACTCATTTACCCATCCTCCCAACAGCCTTTTCCTACTCATTTCCTTCTTTTGTCATCATTTCCTTCATCAACTTGTTCAATTCATTGCATTATAGGACTTTTTAACATGATTTGCTAATTGTGCTAATGATTGACTGTTGGTTTAGATTTTTGGTTCAAGTGCTGCAATTTCGCAGCTGATACAGGGTTTCCGCAGCCGATCTCTGATTCCGCAGCCAATCCCAGATTCCGCAGCCATTTTCTTGTTTGCTATGATCCAGGTGTCCTCCAGAGGAAAGAGCCACATGGGAAAGTTTGTATGACTGTGTACATGGTGCGTGTGCTGTCAGCTCAGCCAAACTGGATGTCTACACCCCTAGTCAACGCAGAGGTAACTCTGGTCAAATGGCAAGGTTGCAAACGGTGGCACGACTCTGCGTGTTCAGTTGGAGCACGTAAGTCACAGCTGGCCTCTTCTTTAGCCACGAAGACTGCAGGGGACAAGAATCCAACAGCGGATTTATTAAACCATGATGGTCGTTCCCTAAATCCGCGCATGGTGCTTCTGAACGTGTCTTTTGCCTAGCTGTTAGTTAGCTTTGTTTACGCACAGAACAATTTATGTTCTTGCTATAAATAAAGCATTTCTACACGCTGATTAGTTAGTTTTTGAAGTTAATCATTTGTTGCTGTAAACTTTGTTTTAAAGACTCTTTTGTATAGCGTTTACGCTCTCCACTGTGTTTTATTATGTGTTGATTTAATTCCAAGAAGACAGTTCTGTTCTTACCTGCGTAGCTGATATTTTTAATTGGTTGAAGTGGATGGAGGGCCCCTGTCTGCTACAACCATTATACAGTAGCTTTTAAATTTTCTTTCCTGCATTCCTTTTTTCTCTAATTCACCATGTATATTAATGTACAGTTTGTCATGCTACTTTACGTTTCTGTACTTTTCATGACTGATCAGTGTGTCTTTTTTTACAGCTTTGTTAGGAGCCCGGGACAGTGTGCTTTTCCTTCTTTCTAACACTAGTGGCATCTGAAGTTGTCTTATCTAAACTGCTGACTTTTGCTTTGATTCTCATTAGTTTCCTTTCTTAGTTAGTTTCCTTACTTAGTTTACTTTATCAAGTTTTGTCAAGTTGCTAATCTCTTGATGGTTCTTTTTATCATAATTCACTAATTTTTATGGGACCAAAACATCTTTAATTGCAGCTTGGTTTATTTAGTTTTAGACTCATATTGCTAATTCACTCCTAACTCTTTGTCACATGATCAATTTAGCTAAAGGCAGAATGTTAAGGGAGAATTAAGTAGTGTGATTTGTCACTTAATTTTTGCATTGCTTTAGATTCAATAGAGGAGTTAGAGTAGTGTTCTTGCTTTCAGCTGAGTTAATGTAGATGTCATTTTCATTCTTATCAGGAGTAAAGGTATTGGACTAGTGCCATTGGTCTTTTTGTTTGATGCTTTACTTTCATTCGAAGCTTTAATTCCATTCCAAGTTATTGTTCAAGTTTTCTCTTTAAAATTCAAGAAGCATTTAGAAATCGCCACATACACACACATTCACTCACTTTTTTATAACTTCATCACATCACATTAGGAAGATAAGTTAGACATAAACTAAAAACGACAAAAAGAACTAGGAAAGGATGCTTAAGTATATATTGTACACTTCACTTCATCAGCTTATGAGCCC
>APFE031593983.1:97765-108776 GCA_000404065.3 Pinus taeda | reverse complement strand
AAGCATTTAGAAATCACCACATACACACACATTCACTCACTTGTTTATAGCTTCATCACATCACATTAGGAAGATAAGCTAGACATAAACTAAAAACGACAAAAAGAACTAGGAAAGGCTGCTTAAGTATATATTGTACACTTCACTTTATCAGCTTACGAGCCCCGGGTTGACAATTTATGATAGCAATTTAGACAACACTAAATTGACCAAACAATTTCTCTTCAAGAACATGCTTGAAAGGCCATACAAGAAATTTACATCTACTACATGTAAAACTGCATCAAGTATCTACAAGTAGTAAGTAAAATTGTAATGTAGTAGCATGCATTTCTATCTTGTTGGAGAATGCAATATCGAAAGGTAGTTTGAGAGTTGGATGTACACTAAAAGGTAGTCACACTAAAAGGAAAATATCAAAATTATCATTATAAAATTAACCATGAGCATGAATCAATAATAAACAATCCTTATGCATTCAGTTGTCTTTGTAAACATTGCCCCATTCAAAGGTTATTTCTTTCATTCCCTCGTGATCAAGAATGACCCCCCTTGCATTAGCCACCCCTAATATTCACATCCTATATTGATCAAGAGTTATAAACTTGAACGGGAAGCAAGTTGTTCACAAAGGTATTTTTTGTACAAGAGATGAGGGTTCATGGACCATTAGGTGCCTATCCTACATCTCTCCTCAAGAACATGCTTGAAAGGCCAGACATGCAATTTACATCCACTACATGGAAAACTACATATAGTATCTACAAGTAGTAAGTAAAATTGTGATGTAGAAGCATGCATTTCTAGCTTGTTGGAGAATGCAATATGGAGGGGTAGTTTGAGAGTTGGATGTACACTAAGAATTAGTCACACTAAAAGGAAAATATCAAAATTGTCATTATCAAATTAACCATGAGCATGAACCAATAATAAAGAATATTTATGCATTCAATTATCTTTGCAAATATTGCCCCATTCAAAGATTATTTCTTTCATTGCCTCGTGATCGAGAATGATCCCCCTTGCATTGGCCACCCCTACTGTTCACATCCTATGTTGATCACGAGTTACATACATGAATAAGCAACATGTTGTTCACGAGGGAGTTTTTGATACAAGAGATAAGGGTTCATGGAGCATTAGGTGCCTACTCTACATCTCTCTTCAAGAACATGCTTGAAAAGCCAAACATGCAATTTACATCCACTACATGTAAAACTACATCAAGTATCTACAAGTAGTAAGTGAAATTGTAATGTAGCATCATGCATTTCTAGCTTGTTGGAGAATGCAATATGGAAGGGTAGTTTGAGAGTTGGATGTACACTTAAAGGTAGTCACATTAAAAGGAAAATATAAAAATTTTCATTATCAAATTAAACCATGAGCATGAACCAATAATAAAGAATATTTACGCATTCAATTATCTTTGAAAACATTGCTCCATTCAAAGGTTATTTCTTTCATTCCCTTGTGATCAATAATGATCTCCCTTGCATTGGCCACCTCTACCATTCATATCTATGTTGACCAGTAGTTACAAACTTGAATGGGAAACAGGTTATTCATGAGGGAATGTTTTGTACATGAGATGAGGGTTCATGGAGCATTGGGTGCCTAACCTACATCTCTCTTCAAGAACATGGTTGAAAGGCCAGACATGCAATTTACGTCCACTCCATGTAAAACTACATCAAGTATCTACAAGTAGTAAGTACAAGTGTAATGTAGTAGCATGCATTTCTAGCTTGTTGGAGAATGCAATATGAAGGGTAGTTTGAGAGTTAGATGTACACTAAAAGGTAGTCACAGTAAAAGGAAAATATCAAAATTGCCATTGTCAAATTAACCATGAGCATGAACCAATAATAAAGAATATTTATGCATTCTGTTGTCTTTGCAAACATTGGAAAACATAACAAATGATGATGGGGTTCCTTAGCAAATATTGAATATGACTTTTAATCTAGAAAATCCATGAATTATGGAAAGAGTTTATACAATTGTATATTAAATGGTGACTTGGAGTGTGGTCCTCAATTTAAGGTTAAAGAGAATAATTATTCAATGTTGGAGCTCTAAGAGGAAGATTAAGTGTGACTTCATCAAATGAGAAAGTAGCTTGATGTGTTTTATTACAATGAAGTAAAAATTTGTGGCTTCAATTGTAACCAAATTAATACTCTTTAACATAGTCAAAGGTGATTTTTACCCATCCAAAAGTGGGTAACCTTAAAGGAGAAATTTTTTCTCCTAATTTGGACAATTAGCCAACCAAAAACCCTAATTTTGCTCAATATATGATGGCATGACACATTTCTTCACCATTTGCATTGGTTAAATAACTATCACCATCCAACATTCCTCTTGAAGGAAAGTGGGTCACCATTTGGAAAGTACTTTAATCATTTTGAAATCATGTGATTTTACTTAATGTTTTGGGCATTCTAACATAGATCAAGGGGTGATATGGATGATTGACCAATATTGACTATACACTTGTTCTCTCACCTTACTAAGCGGGGTTAATCCTTGACCATAGTCTAGTGGGACCTCCTATGAGGCCTTAGGGTTATATGAGGGGCATTACTTTGGAAAATTGGATTGAAGTAATGTGACCATGACCTTTCCTTACTTACCACTTTCCATCATTCATTGATTCCATGTCCATCATTCAGGTTTGTTGTCATTGGTTCATTGGGATTGGCACCTTCATATCCTCATCCTTGAGTTTGGGCCAAAAAATATTACCCTAGATATTGATGCAACTAAGAGAAGGGAAAAAGATAATAATTAGCACATGGAAAAAATCCTAGCATGATCTCTACCCCACTCTTCCATCCCCCATTAGCCATCACTCGATTCCTGAGCACTAGATGTTCCATGACATTATAAAGGATCCCTTGCATGTCCCAACCTTGATGAGTGAGAAGCTAACTCATTGTTAAGGAGAAAATAAGTGTTATATCATTAAAAGCAAGCTTGGCCACTAAGTTGGATTCCATATCAAAGAATTATAAAAAAGAAGTAGAAGATATCCCAGTGGGGTGGAAAAAGTGGTTCGAGGAAAGGAGTAACTCAATGAATTCATGATTTCTCACTCCATACATCTATACAATCAAGATGACAGACCTCGATCAACTAGTCCCATGATCATGGCACCTTGTCATGAAGAATTTCCTCTATGTTGCCACATTATCACAAACACCTATGAATTGAAGGGTTGACCTTGGACATGTCGCCTCCCATTAGAGGATGGAAGCACCTAATAAGATTGACCATCTACACATTTTTAACAAGGTAGGGAACACTTTTACGAAACTTGGTTTAGTTAGATATTTGAAGGCGATCCCAGTTTGAGGTATTATTATGCCCTTAACAATGAAGTATGGTCCACTATGATGTATCTATGGTCATTGTCTCTAATGATTGGTAACTTTCACTTGAGTTTGAGATGGTTTTGGTAGGTGTTCCTTCACATAGCAGCAGAGGCCTTGAGACCACATGTGCATGTTTCCACTAAACTTCATGCCTGGACTGTTTTACACCTCTTGAGCACAATGATGACTGTGTGGATGTAGCATTGTCTCTCCAAATAAAAGTGTTGGGAAATTTTATGACTCCAACAAAGGATTGACACATTATATCACCCCCAAATGCCGAAACACTAAGCTTCTCTTTCTTGGTGTGGGAGATTCTTGATGATGTACCTAATGGACCCAACATGATCCTAGGCTAGCCTTGACACTATTTGATGGGCTGTTACACCAGAAAAATCCCTCTTGCAGATAAGAGCAATCTCCCTAGATCCTTGATGAAAGCTAGAAACGAGCAAGACAATTGAACTAACTCTTTCCCTAAGTTGGACTTGTTTGAATTATAGGAATTAAGGCTAATGGATGAGCCTAAAAAAAATGAGATGGTTTTTAAAAATGATTCTAATCCTTTTAAAATGGTCATTTTAGGTTAATTGATTATTCAAAATGGAGTGGAGGGAAATAGAGCATGAAGCCAATGATTTGGCAGCTTTGGTAGATCCGACTACCATGCAAGTTCTAAGAACTTGTGGCCTCCTAAAATACTGGCTCATTCCTGGGATGAAAGCTCAAATAGATTTGATGACATGGCTAGTAAGAACCTGGAATGTACAGGAAGAATGTTTCATGATCATAGATCACAGTGTTACCATTGACACTGATGGCATCTATTTCTTGACTGGACTATCTCATTGGGGAGTCGACATTTCATTATTTGGACAGAGGATAGGAAGAGATACTACTGATGGGTATCTACGACACTTTTGTAGGGGTGCACCACCCAAGGATGGAAGAATTAATATTTAGACCATCGAGCTCTTTCCCCTAAGGAGCATTAATTTCACTTTTAGCAAGATGTGTTGCATCACTTACCTTCATTTAGCCACACAGGCATAGATACAGACTGCCCTAGATTGTTGGGAATCCACAATGTTCAACTAGTGCGAGGCATTCGTGGTAAACATGAAGGGACAATTGACCAGATGCAAGAATTGGAAACTGAAGAATTTCTATTATGGCACCATTCTCATTACTTTCTCCCTAGAGAGGATTCCTCTTCTCCGACCACAACAGATTCTAGTAGATGAGGGGGAACCTAGGGATTCACGCATGATGAGGTGGGTTGCACTGATGGAATGTCATGGAGGTGATGGATGAGTAGTGAGGTAAACCCCTGATTTTTTTGACCGGCTAGGCCAGCAGATCATTCTAATTGAGAAATTTCCATATGCTGGGATGAACTACAGGGGTGATCTCGATATCTCACTTCCAGCCGGAACTCAGTGGGGTGATCTAAGTGAGAATTTCTCATTTTGACATATTTCCAATTTTTAATTTTTTTTTTTTTTTTATGTTCTTTTGTCTTCAAAGGCTAATTATCCGACATGCATGTGCAGACGTGGGCCCAAACCGACCAGTAGGGCTGAGGCGATTTGACAGATGAGGCAAGCACCCTGTAGTGGCTACAATAGCTAACCCAGAGGCAAAAGAAATTTTGACAGAGCTGGAACACAAGCTTGAGAGGTTGACTTTGGATATCCTAGGGACTAGGATGGATGAAATTCATCGCCCTTATCAAAGACATGTAGTTGGGGTTCCAGGGTCACTTAGACGATTACTGCGCCGAGTTGCTTCTGCTGTTGTTTGCTATCATGAGCATCATCATGCTTAGCTGTTCTAGTTTCTAGGACCACATTTTTTATTTTTGGTGTCAACACATTAGTAAAATAAAAGGCCATGAGGCCTTACGTCCTCAGATGACATATTTTATAGACACACTTCTATGCAAACTCTATTTTAATGAAAAAATACTACTTTTGCCTACTGTTTATCTTGATTAATGTATGAATGAATATTGTTTTTAATTTACAAATGTTGAAAATGTCTATTTAACACATTATTAGCCAATGCTTCTGTCAATGTGTTTAAATAACTTGGAATGTGTTGACATTCAATATAATCAAATTGCCTTTCCAAAAGGTGAACCCGTAAAAATACTCTTAACATTGTTGGACTCCTTACTGTATAGACACCGTTTAAATGTAATACTACGAGCTGTGAATATAGCCTAACGATCAAATTCCAGATACCAAATGTGATGGAATCAACTATTATCTCAATGACTGTGTTATATTATGCTATTTTATTTGTTGTTTGACCGAGGCATATTCCATGAATAGAGACTATCTCATCATTGGGTGAATAGATAACCTAGGTTGCAGAAGATAAATTATGAGTACTATGACTAGCGCCATCAGCAAAGCCAATGTAAGTCTAAGGTAACGTCGACATCTACAAATCAAGTGAAAAACAAGATAAGTAGGAGAATTAGTAGACAATATGAAAAACATTAACTATCACACATACCTAAAAAACGGTAAATAATGTACAAATCTCCATCAAAATTTTATGCATACTATTTCTTTAGGTAAAGATCATTTTTTGGCTTTCCCAAAGGAATACCATCGTAATCAACCATCTCATAGGATCCTTTAGCTAATATTCATTTTATGATTTAAGGGCCATGCCACATGGGTTCAAACTTTCCTGTGCCTAACTTGTCATGAGATTGGTCATAAACCAAGGCTAGGTCACCATCTGAATATGAATGAAGGTTAACGGTTTGATCAAATTGAGATTTCACACATTTTTTGTGAGCTTCACTAGCCAGTGTGGCATCATGGTTATTTTCATCTAAACGTGCTAAATGTACAAAATGTTCTTCGTATGCAAATGTAGCAGGTAGTAATTCAATAGCTAGTTTCAAGGATGGGATTTCACATTCCATGGGTAAGACTGCTTCCAAACCATAAGCAAGTTTGAAAGGAGTAAAAACCATCGATTTTTTTGTTGTAGTACGATAAAACAACAATGCTAAAAAGAGCATGGAATCTAGTTTCCTTTATGAATACCAACTATCTATTTAATAATATTAGTTAAAACTTTATTGACAGTTTCGACCTGACCATTAGCTTGTGGATAGTAAGGAGTAGAGTTATCATAGCATAGGTCGAGTTGTGTAGATAGTTAAACCATCATAAAGTTACAAAAATGACTACCATGGTCTGTCTCTTCTCTCTCAATCCCCTTAACCTCCTCCTCTCTCTCCTCCATGCCTCTATCCTCTCTCTCTTATTGAAGAAAGTGTAACTAGGTTTTGTCTTCATAAATGTACTTTTGATAACTGTATTTATTTAAGAAAAGAAATATTATTATTTTTATATTTATAAATGAGTTTCTTGTTCATTGAAATAGGTCTAGCACATTTTAAAGTGCTATAGGTGAGTCAAAGAGTCAAAAGAAAGTTTGAAGACCCTTAAGGGCATGTTACACCATGTATATATTTGTATAAGAGTCAAAGAATACCCCACCAAGCAAAGACAAGTCCTCTCCATGCAACAACATCATCAAAGGAGAAAAAATGATAAAGGAAACTCAAGTAGGCCTACAATAATCATGTCAGCCTCAAGCCAACCTAAAGGAGAGACAATCCTCTCTATATAGAGGCTGTCCACTCCCTCAAATGACAAGAAATCCACCTTTGAAATCAACGAGCAAGGTTGACCGAGAAAAGGGTGAAAAAAGGAAGAGTATAAGGAGCCTCTAGTGCAGTGAAGAAGAAGAAGTCATCACCAAAGGTTGGAGGATGGTTTCTAGGGTAAAACACAATAACACGTGCGGGAAAAGGAGGCATCTCTGTAGTCATAACAACAACAATGTAACAACCTCATAATTCTCATTTTTTGGGCTTGAAACTTAGGCCTATAAGGCCTCCCACTAGAATGAAGAAGAGGCTCTCTTAATCGAAGAAGAAATAAATCAAATACTCAAGGAAACCTCCCACACATGCGAGAATTTAGGGATGCAGGACAATCATATCAAGTCTGCAACTACACCTTGAAGAAGGAGCTCGGTTGGTGAAGAGGAAGGAAGGAATCATCACAAGTAAAGGGTTTCACTAAAGATAAAGGATAAGTGTCTCTTATAGAGAAAGTGCATCAAGGACTACCAATAGTTGTAAGAAGAACAAAGTGTTGAAAGGAGGAAGAAGTGCTTGGGAACGAAGTGCAGGAAGGAGGAAGGACTTGACTTATGCTTGGACGATATTATTTTCAAGGGTCTAGGGTTTGGAATTGATAAATAGAAGCTTCATTAAGAGAAATTTAAGAAAAAATTTTCCCCTCTAAGAGAGAGAGGTCTTGCCCTGGTAGAGAGGCAACATCTTGTGTTCTTGTTCTTATGTTTTTGGTAATAGTTTGATGAAGTAAACACACATGATCTAATAAGAAGAGAAGAAGACTAATATAACAAGATAAATTGTGAAAGAGCTTTAAAAATTGTTATCAATTCTAGAAGAATCCTACTATACATAATTTCCCTTAATTCTTCCACATGGAATTAGAGCTAAGGTGAAAGATTAAGGAAACAGTATCTCAAAAACACTCATAAAGTGATTCATCTAAGAAGGAAATCTCAATAACATATACAAGGTTGAAGCATCAATCCAATAAGTCTCAATAAAATTAAGGACAAGAAGGTCTACTATGTATTATTCATCAAGGAAGACTACAAAACAAGAAGAAAGCCCTTATATAAAGGCATCTACAAGAAGAGAAAATCAAAGATGGACCTACATCAAGCTACAAGCCATCAAGTCTTCAAGAAGAAAGAAAGTCTACTACATCTCAAACTCTATCAAGTAAGTATATATCCCCTTATGAATATACATAAATGTCTTTTTGAAAGGAAAAAAACAAATTGGTTGGAACCACTAACTTCCTTGCATGGAAGAAGAGGACTGATTTACTTCTCAAAGAGAATGAACTTCTAGATCACATCAAAGGGAATATCACTATCTTTGCTAAGGAACAAACTCAAGCCTTAGCCAAGTACAATAAGGATGAGACAAGATCTTAAAGGATTCTAATAAAATCCATAAAAGACTCTCCCATTCCTTATGTCTCCAAATTTTAAACATCAAAACAAATCTATGACAAGCTAATAGAGATATTCTTGGTAAGCACAATTAGAGAAGTGATATGTCTACGAAATGATTTGTACAATATGAATATATCAATGTAAGGAATAGCTCCATACTTCATGAATATCTCTGAGATGAGTGATCAAATTCAAGAGCTAGGGGAAGTCATGTCTGATATAGAAATGACAATTGTAATACTCAATGTTCTACCCTAGGATTGGGGAAACTTCACATCAAGCATATATGCCAAGAAGGAAGCTACCCCACTAAGTGAAATATGGTCTCTATGAAAGATAGATGAAACTAGAATCAAATCAAAAGATGATGTGGGATCAAAGGAGCAAGCATTTGCTACCATGGCCAAGAGAAAGGGAAAATATGGAAAATTTGGTCCACGAAGAACAAGCAATAGAGATATGTACAAAGTTAAATGATTTGGATGCCAAGAATATGGACACTACAAAATGGATTGTACTAAACTTAATAAGGACAACAACAACAAAATAAAAAGGGAAGAAGCTCATGTAACTCAAGAAGTGAAAGAAGAAGACAAGAAATAGAAGATGGAAGATCCTCTAGGTCTCTAGTATGACTAAGTCAACCTCTTTACTTAAAGTCTTCTTTCAAAGTTTTGAGTAGTATATGAGCATGTAGAAATAGAATAGAATGCAGAGTTAAAGATATATTTTGTAATATAGAAGCATGGTAAATATAGCTCAAGATATTCATATAAAAGGAGCATACCTATTATAGGACCTCATCCACAATGAAAGTATAATTGAAGATGATTAAAAATCATGGAAGGAATCCATCATCAAAAGGAAGAAACATTTGTAGGATGAGGGTCTTCAAGATCCTATGTCAAGAATATTCAAAAGAAGGTTCATAAAGAAGAGCAAATTTATCAATGGGACTTCCATTCATGGAGTACAAGGAAGGATGATATGCAGGCAAGAAAAGATGAAGCAAGAAAGGCTACACCACTAAAAAAGGACCATCAAATGAAGCCAAGATGATCAAGGAAAAATCAAGATGAGGTATATATGCATCTAAGTTTAATTCATGTCATCATATATGTTATTGAGTCATGGGTATAGTTCTAAAAGCATGATCAAGTACAAAAGGATCTCTTTCACGAAAGACATAGTCAAGAGCCTGCACTACATCTAATAAATGTTGGAAAAAAGAAATGCTCACATAAGGAGTATATTGTTGTTGACTAGTCCAAGAAGCAAGTGAATAATAAATACTCTCTTAAGGAGTTTACGATTTCTGACTAAGAAGCAAGTGAAGAAGAAATGTTGACTAGTCCAAGAAGCAGGTAATGAAGAAAGTGCTCCCATGAGGAAGTATAAGGTTGTTATCGAAAGAATTCAAGAAGAAGCAAATGAAGAAAGAGATCAAGCATGTGAATAAAACCATGGTCATAAAGAATCACTATTTGACAAGATTCGTTAACATCTCCCAAAAGAAGGCATTACAACTCTGAAAAAAGGAAGAAAAATATCAAAGGACCCTTGACACCTTTGAAGGCCTTGGAGATAGTAAGGTACAAATAACTGATTCAACTCTATAAAGACATCATGATGAAGAAGCCATCCATAAAGAAAACCATTTAATGTTGAAGCAATATTAGGATGAAGTCATGAAGGGATACTAAATCAAAGCATGGGAACAAGCAAGTACAACTAAGCATCCATGTGATAAGTATTCTGAAGCATAGACAATATGACAAAGGAGTAGCCATATGAAAAAAGGACCTGATATATATCAAGAAGGCCACTTTCCAAGAAGGGAGCAATGACATGAAAAATCAGGAAGGAAAGTGATTGATGGCCAGTGCCCTACCAAGAAGAAGTTCAAAAAAAGACTTCATGACATCAAAGGAATGCAAGAGATCAAGGAGTTAAAGGGCCCATGAAGAATAAGTTGCTGACGAATGGACAAGTCCCAAGCTAAGAGGGGTTTATAAAAAGTTCCCAAATACAAAGGAGCTTGGGAAAGTTCCTTGCCAGAGGAAACTTGGGCACATCTTCCTCAATCAAGAGGAAAAGATAGACACAACATTTTTGTCTTCACTTGGGAAGAAATAATGGGAGGATTTGGTAATGATATGTAATATGATGCTCTTTGAGGATGTGTAGGGCATCCAAGATAAGAGTAGGCAAGAGGACTGATATTCTTTGAGGGCTGGGAACCTAAGACAAGAATAGTCTTAGAAGGTGATCCAGATTTAAACAGGAATGCAATAAATTACAGAGATAACCATAAACACAGATATGCAATGGAAATAATACTTCATTTCATTAATGTAAAATACTGAAATATGCTTACGAATAGTAATGGAAATAAACCAGCTAGGGCAATGGTAGCTTATCTCTGAGAAGAGATGTGGTGGCCACATGCCTCTGAACTGTCTTATAATGAGGCTCGAAGGCCTATTTATTGTTGAGAAATAATGGAAAACCCTAAACATCCAAAAACCTAACCCTAG
>APFE031593983.1:62048-82122 GCA_000404065.3 Pinus taeda | reverse complement strand
TTGTATGTTATATATAAAATACAGTTTTGAAATGTTGCAGGTAAGAACAATGAACAATGAAGAGGACATGAAAAATATAATTCGGTAATTTAAAAGCTAATAAATTATTTATTTGTTTAATACACATTAAACAACAAAGATATCCTAACCTTTATAACACGAGTAGTTATGATACCAGCAACATTGTATTATGTTTACATTGCATAAAGCTATAATACTATAGAAAATTATAAATTATATTATGCAAAGAGAAATTAAGGAGAATATCATGCTCTCATCCTTGGTAGAGAGAGTTAGAGTTATAAACAACTCTGCATTTACAATAGTATTTATATTTTGACATAAATCAAACCAAGGAACATATAGCATATTGTAATTTCCATATCTAGTGAAGTCGTCTGTTATGGAAAAACTTGTTTGCGATGACTACAGCAAGCAAGGCAACTGTTGTGAAAAAGATTGAAGTGGGTACTTTTTCTACTAAAATTCCCACTTTGGGCAATCTCCGACCGGCCTCCTTTATCGAAGTAGCCGCAGCAAGGACTTCCAATGAAAGAAGCACCACTTCTTTTGCGCATGTTACCACCAGACGGCCATCAGAGAACTTACGAACAATCGTGCTGGATTCCTGCGTGCAGTGGCATCCATCTTTATGAGGAATATAGGTATACTGTCAAATATCTTAAATATCTATCATGTCATTTGCGAGAATTTATTTAATTTAAGTGGAAAGAATTTTTTTTTTTTTTTTTTTCAATTACTCAGAACAACGCCAATTGATATATACAGAGCTCCTAATGAGATATAGAGTGAAATTGTCAATAATTAAATTTACTCATACTTATTATGTAGATTACAGCTTGCTATATCGAACAAATATGAACAAAATCTAACAAAGTTTTCAACAATGAAATTTACTAGGTATGTAGATTACAGATTGCTACATCCAACAATCATGAACAAAAATCTAACGAAGTCTTCAACAATGAAATCTACTTATTCTGGGTGTATAAATTTATAGTCTACATAAGAATACATTACACAAACCAGATTTTACTCACAATTCATATTCACAGGGAATAGATAACATACCTCGAGTATTTTGTCTCGGAAATCTTTTGAGGGAACAATACGCTTGGCCCTTGGGATAGTCTTCTTGATTTTCCTAATCCACAAGAAAATAGTGAGAAAAAATGAAAAGATTTTCAAATAATGGTAATTTAGTAAAAGATGAAATATTTGTTTTGGTTTTTTTATTAGATTAAATATATTTATGGATTTAAAAACATTTTTAAACTACGAAAAAATCATAATCTACCCAAATTCTCTCTCAAAGAATTCATTTCACCAATTAATATAGTTGGAAATAATTAATTCCTACTTGTTTATGGTTGTAATTTTTTAATTGAGGAGTTTGTTTCTATATAATAGGAATTTAGTTTCTTCTAGTTTAGTGTGTTGTTGAGAGAATCTCTCAACCACACTAGTGTAAGTCCAAGATAGAATTCCTATCTTGAGACTATTGATTATATAAATATGTGTGTAATTTTTTCATTCAACAATTAATAGAATATATTATTGAGTGTCTGTAATTTTATCTTGGTATCAGAGCCTGTGAGGGCTTGGCCCCTCCTGGGCTGAGGGAAAATAAAGAGTGTAGTATATGTTTGTTTGTCCATCTATATCTAAATATCTGTTTGAGAGAATCGTAAGGTTGTGGCAGCGAAGACGCGCAGAGGGACTTGTCGCTCGTGGCTTCAGGTCGATGTCTGGACTGCCCAGCAGATCGGCAGCAGAGGTTGAGCAGTCGGATTGACTGCGCAATCCGCGGTGTGTCTGCCAGTGGGAGGAGATGTGTGCTAGTGAATACGCTGCGCTGCTTGAATCTGCCGGAGAGTCGTGATAAACTTTCTGCGTGGATTGTATGCCATTTGATGGATTTGTGGATCTGGTTCGTTCAGAGTCTGGACGAATTCCTGCCGGTGTTTTCCCGGCCTTTCGTTTCATGAATTTGAATGTTTGGTGCCCATTGTGGGGCTTTGCTATTTAGGGTGGATAGTCTACTGCAGTTAATGCTGGATGTGGCTATGGTGCTACTGGTACTGGTGCTTATGTGACTCCTGATGGCGCTGGTGTCAGTGTTGGATATCTGGGATTTGCAGGGGATATGTATGGTGGTTCAGGTTATGGGGATTCCTACAACGCCCCTCCCTCAAGTGATGCGGTTGATGGTGCTCCTAACAGTGGTCCAATGCAAGCTGATCCTGCTGTGAATGGGTCTCCTGGATATGGTGTCGCAGGAAGACAAACGCAGAGAGTTTCTGATGCAAGGTTTAGGCCATACCCGGCATCTGCGGATTGTGCTTCGACTGTAAAGTCGTGGTTGCTTGGTGTATGTGGAAGAGGAGAAGTTGCTGGTGATCAAATGCGAGGGAGGTAAGCGGAAGTGCGCCGCGGTCGAGGATGAGGAGGGCTGTAAATATCTGCGAGTGGAAAGAAAGAGAAGCCCTATGTTTGCTAGGAAATTCACGCTGCCCGGGGATGCCAATGTCGAGGGCATTTCTGCATCGTGTGTGGATGGGGTTTTGACTGTTACTGTGCCCAGGATTCCGCCTACCATGAAGTTCAAAACAATTCAAATTTTTGTAAAGTGACGATAGAGGAAGGCGTTTTGCTTAACCCTTTTTTTGTTTCTTTGTTCTTCAATTGTAACCAGGTGCTGTTCCATTTTTTCAATGGAATGGAAAGGGTTTTTTGTCTGGAGAAGTCTCGTTTTATCATTCTGTGTTGAAATCCAGAGTGCCTTGACGAAGCCGGAGTCGCTAGCGGAGGCGAGCAGTAGGATCTGCAAGAACTGGATGTATTTCCGCGTCAATTACCTGCTGCTTCTCTGCGGGGTGTTGGCCTTTAGCCTCGTTTCACACCCTGTATCATTGTTCCTCCTTGTCGCTTTGCTGGGGGGCTGGATCTTCTCAGGACGGAGCCCCTGGTGCTACTCAACAGGACCTACAGTGACAGGGAGGTTCTTGGGATCATGACGTTGCTGACCATTATTGTCGACGAACGTTGGGACGATGCTCATCTCAGCTCTTATGGTTGGATTGGGGATCGTTTGCGCGCACGGTGCATTTAGGGTTCCTGAAGATCTGTTTTTGGACGAGCAGGAGCCGGCGGTCGGATTCTTGTCCTTCCTCGGTGGTGGTGGATCCCAGCCCCTGGTGGTTAGCCACGCGATGGTGGTAAATCAGACTTCGAGACATCGATTTGCTAAGTGAAGCTGCTGGTGACCGCTGCCCCCTGGGGGAATGTCCTGATTTGCGTTTATCACTAGAAGCAGTGCGCCGATTGTTCGCATGCAAGCTCTCGGACGATCTTGACATAGAGGAGCTTCTACTCCTTGAGGGGGACTGGCCCCTCCTCCCTCTACTTTCATATGAATCTCATGGACCAAGACGAGAGCGCAACTGATCACTGACAAGAGGACGCTCATCTGTAGGACTACGACTGCGGCTGAGACTTCGATTTATTCTCTGGTTCTGGTTTTTTTATCTGTGGACCTCTCACAGGTATCGTTGGTGAGAAATAGTTGCTGCTATGTTTGGGAAATAATCATCTTTGGGCAAAGGGAAAGAAATTAAATTTGAAGAATTTATGTTGTATTTTCTTGGAATCATGTTTAAATATTATTGAGCCATATTGAGTCTAGCTAACTCAATGTAGGCAAAGTTGTTTTTTGTTAGAATTTGCGACTCTAACGAATGACAGGTTAATCATGGAGTTCCAAGAAGTTATTTGAACATATAAGGATGCCCAAGATGAGAACAATGAACAGATGAGGCAAAGCAGCAGTGACAACGTTTATGGTGGATAACAAAGTAGATGTTTGTTTGAGTTAGTGTGGTTTGTGGAATAGACTCCCTAGCATGTTGTAATAGTCATTGTATGTACCCATAAACTCCAAATGTTGAAGTATGGAATGTAAGCCTTTTAAAGGCATTTGAAAGTTCGTGGTGATCTTAAAACCACTTTGTAATGGTTTATGGTCAGCCTGAAACCATCTTTTGTCACTGTAATGTGATGGTTGGTGGTGAGCCAGAAACCATCTATAGAGTCTTAATGGCTACAAGATTTGCTCGGTGGTGGCATATTGAAGTTGGCGGATTTGTCCGGTGGTGGTAAATCAGACTTGCCCGGTGGTGGCATATTGAAGTTGGCGGATTTGCCCGGTGGTGGTAAATCGGACTTGCCCGGTGGTGGCATATTGAAGTTGGCGGATTTGCCCAGTGGTGGTAAATCGGACTTGCCCGGTGGTGGCATATTGAAGTTGGCGGATTTGCCCGGTGGTGGCAGATTGCCTTTGTGGCTGAATCGCCTATGTGGCTTGAGGTGCCTTTGTGGCTGGCATCATGGATGTCAATATGTTGTTTGACAAGCTCGCCTTCGTGGCTGTGTTGAGCTTTGGCTGAGTTGAGTTAGCGTGCCTTTGTGGTTATGTGTACACGAGAGCTTTGTGCTCAATTGAGCAGGTGGACTGCAGAACACCTAGCTCGGACTCAGATGATTTTTTTCTGAGTAGAATGGGATTGGCACGCTTTTCGAGCTGACAGCAGTGCCAGGAAGGCCAACTGGTGCGTCTGTTAGGCCATTAATCGTGCCAATGGGCGCGGGTTTTACGTTCAGGATCGCGCCAATTCACCTTCAAGGGGATCCGCAGGATCAGAGAAGTTGTGGATCTGTCCAAGGGCGACAGATTGTGTTTTTGGAGGTTCTGTACATGCAATTCGCCTGATGGTGGTGGATTTGACTATCATGACAAGTAGTCATTAAGGGGGGGAGTTGGAAATAATTAATTCCTACTTGTCTATGGTTGCAATTCCCCATTTGAGGAGTTTGTTCCTATATAATAGGAATTTAGTTTCTCCTAGTTTAGTGTATGGTTTAGAGAATCTCTCAACCACACTAGTGTATGTCCAAGATAGAATTCCTATCTTGAGACTATTGATTGTATAAATATGTGTGTAATTTTCCTCATTCATTAATAATAGAAAATATATTGGTTGTGCTAATTTTATATGAGGATGAACACCTTCATGTTGCATAAGACCCCTCAACAACAGCTTAACAGTGTGTATCACTTTGCTCTTATCCGGATTTTGGCAGATCATCAGTTGGGATTGCAGGGCATTGCTTGGGAGGACTTCATCTCCCGTGACCTCTTCAGCACATCACAGGTACTATCAGAGCCAGAGTAGGAGATAGGTGGTCCTTCTCATCAGTATGAGCACCATGAGACCACGACTATGCCAGTATTCATGACATATCAGAGAGGCAGTAGGCACTTGTTTGCAGCAGCAAAGCGAGTGTTATCTCCACCCGGGGTGGAAGGGGCCTCTCTTCCAGCATCGACTACATAGGTACTGGACAAGGGAAAGGGGCCCATGCATGATGAGGGGCCATCAGGTGAGCAGGAGGCCGATTTCATCCTCATTCAGGATGATGAGGCAGAGGCGGAGAATGCCCGAATTAGGATGACTATTCAGGAGCAGAACACGGAGATCCAATACTTGTCACTCAATGTGGAGAGGGCCAGATGGATAATCAAGTATCTGGAGCAGAAGAAAAAGCAGCTTGAGGACCAGCATGTGATCATGGAGCTGCAAAGCATCTGTGAAAATCGACAAGCTGCCTAGCAAAGAAGGATCAAGCTCACTACCTTGGAACAAGAGATCAACAATGATCGTGAGTCTTGGCTAGAGCGGATCAGCATACACCTTGAGAGACTGTTGGAGAAGGCCGATAGAGACAAAACCATACTGAGGAGGATGGTTTATCATTACAGGGCACGGAACATGAGTGCAAAGGCCCGGATATGGAGCTTGAAGGCCAAATTGAGAAAAGCAACAAAAGAGGCAAAAGAGCACGATCGGCTTCAAATCTTGGCTGAAACTTCTGTGGCCCAGCATAGTGCCTCTTAGAGAACCTCCAGCCCAAATTTCAAGAAATTTGGGACAATTTTGGTCGCATGGAAATTTTTTGGTCACAAACACAGGTTTTTTCTCCCAGTGGCACGGCCCGTAGGATTGGGAGCTCCAAATGAGCAATGGCTTGCATTTTTGGATTCAGCATGAAAAATCATGACTACTGGCAATCAGGCAAGACATTTGGGCATGATTTGAGTCTCCAAGAGGTCAAAAACACCCAAAAAATGACCTCTTTGCCCCTATTTTGACATACAGGAAGCAGTCTTGGGAGAATGAAGATTTGGAGGGGCAAATCCAAATTCAAAAATTCCACTTGGTTTGGAAAGTATATAGGACAGGCTTTCCAACAAGCACACTTGGGCACATTTTCAATTCCTGAAAGTGCCTCAAAACTAGCCCCAAAGTGGCACGGCGCATATAGGAAAAAAGGCCAATTTCAGCTCTGTTTCACGAAATTTTGATTCGTGACTTCTCCAAAATGGGCCCGCTCATCTACATTTCACTTTTTCAGCACATAAGGCAGTATTTAAAGTATTTTCACTCCAGATGGGCTTATATCCAAGTGGCAAAGGAAGGCAAACAGCCACCCCAATCCATTTGTCATGTTTGTAACGCTGCACCTGTAGCTAATGGTTGGCTTTCCACCTCCATTTTGTAATGATTCGAGTAACTCCCCAACCCTTAGGCGTTCTATCTCTTCATGGCACATTCTATATATTGTATGCAAAATATTTGCAAAGGGTTGGTTGGCTTGTAACTTCTGGGAGACTGTGGGAAAGAAACTCTGTTTCTTCATTGTATATTTTTACAGAGGATTAATGAAAGGCAACGGCTCTGTTTCATGGGATTCATGTGGTTGTGAGTGTAGCAAATGTGTCTCTTATGTTTCATATGTGTCTTGTTATGTTTCATAGTTCATTTCGTATTCATTTTCAGTGAAATTTTCTAAGTTAGATAAGGTAGAATTCAATTTTATTGCTCTACCTGTGGGAAAATTTCATGTTCAGTGTTATTTCTTCTGTTGAAAAGGATTCATGTTGTCCATGCCCTTTTCACCCTCCTAAGCAATCTCTCCATTCTACGCTATCTTAAACTAAATTTCTAGGTTTTCCGCCTATCTTACCTCACGAATTAATATGTGCCTTTGTATTAAATTCTCTGTTCATTGAGGTCCATTGGTCCCATACCATCCCAGAAACACAGTCATTCATAAAAATCACTTCTTGTATCCATATTCACTTACTAGCCTAAGATAAATATTTCATTGTAATTCATCTCAGGCCATTTCATTTATCTATTCACTGAGTGTGACGCGGAGAGGGCCCTCTCCTGTTCTGGTAGGGCTAGCTACCAGACTGAGCTTGGTTTGTGGTTACCCTGAATTTTGCCTTCCTTCAGCCTAAGGCAGATTTAGGTCTAACAGATCCATCCATGTACCATAATTTTATTTTCTCTCTAATGTATTTTGTTAATATTACGTCGGACATTTTCTTTCCAATAAACACTATGAACCAGTTCCAAGTGGAGCTTAGACATGATCATTGGATTGCAACAAAGCATGTATTGAGATATTTTCGTGGTACAAATGATTATAGTTTGAGATATGTCTCAAATAGTGACATAAAGTTGCAAAGTTTTACAAATTCAGATTGGGAAGGGAGTGTTGAAGACAAAAAGAGTACAGTCAGAGGTTGCTTCAATTTGGACTCTTCTATGATTTCGTGGATGAGTAGGAAGAAAACATCTATTGCACTCAGTATTGTCTTGCTGCCAATTTAATGAGTTGTGAAGCCGTGTGGGTTCAGAAGTTACTCATGGGACTATGTTATCATGTGATAGAAAATATCGTGATATATTGTGATAGTCAAAGTTATGTGAAGCTGAAAAAGAATCCAGTTTTCCATGAAAATTCGAAGCACATTGATTTAAAGTACCACTTCATCTATGACATGGTGCAAAAGGGAGCAGTAAAGCTTGAATATGTTTCTATGGATGAGTAGATAGTTGATATTTTTGTAATGCCTCTGTCCATAGTGAAGTTTGTATACTTTAGGGACAAGCTTGTACGTATTGAGAATGCTTCTCTCAATGAGAGAGAGTGTTGATGAAATATCATCATGGATTGAAATTCTCCCTGTGTTGAGTATATTGACCCGAACTAGGGAGAATGGTTTGGAAAAGGACAGTAATTCTTTATGTGTCTATCATGTTGAATCAAATGAGGAAGAATGGTCCTAGAGCATCAGGTTCGTTTTGGCATTAGGACCCAAGTTAATCATTGAGAGTGTGGCCTTTAGAGATTCACCTTGTTTCAAATATATTGACTCAAATAATGGTGAACCAAGACTAGTATGGATGCCATATGTCATGTCCTAAACCAAATTATAGTGACTAGTTGATGCTAAATCATGTACCATGTGTCTAAAGTATTGAACCAATTTATGGTGAGGATATATCATAGGTATGAAGAACTAAATTGAATTATGGTGAGAATTTACCATGTGTCTAAAGTACCGATGCAAATTACAATTAGGATATACCATATGTCTTAGGTATTGACCTTAATGATGGTAACTTGTTGATGTCACTAAATTGCCATGTGTCAAAGTTGTTTGACGTAATTATGGTAATTGAATGATGATATTGGTTTACCAAGTGTCACATTTGTTGACCTAATTATGCTAATGATGATGATTTGTTATAACCATTTCTTAGATAAATTTGCCAACAAAAGAACATATGTCTAGTCATTATGAATACCTAGCTAGCTAAGAGGGAGTGTTTAATTTTGTAGCTATGATTGGTCTTCATAATTTATATTTTTTCCCTTGAAATGTATAATTTAATTGTAAGACTTGTTGTTCGTGTCATTTTCATTGATTAACCCCTGAAAGAATTATTATAATACATGTTCTTCATGTCGGATTTAAATAAACTTGTCAAGTCAAACCTCCCTCAAGTCAAGTTGGTATTAGTGAAGAGACACACCCATTTGGATAGGAAAAACGATATATATATATAAAGCATTCGACCTCCTCCACAAGGCACCATTTGACCTCTCATAAGACATGACAATTTTTGGGCATCTAATTGAAGGAGAACAAGGACGAATTCATCTCTAGAATTTCTCTCTCTCTCTCTCTCTCTCTTGACTTTGCACGTGTGACTTTTTGGGTAGTTTCTGGGCAGCAAGGCCGAAATTCTAGGCAAAACATTTTTGGCAACAAGGTCGAGCTTCTAGGCATATTCTAGGAGGCCAAAATTTAGCCTAAGCAGATCAAAGAGGGTCGAAGTTTAAGGGAAAAAATTTGACTTGACAAGGGGATTGTTTGACCAAGTTTGGCCATAGTCTTGTTGGTCAATTTGACCTCATAGTTGACTAGTTGCATTAGATGCATCTCTTGTTGAAATGAAGAATTTTTCTAAGGAAAAGGTTGTTGGGTTTTTCCCCCAAGTAGGTGTTCCCAAGATAAATCTTGTGTTCTCTTTGTGCATTGTGATCTCTTTTATCCTTATTCCTTTATGGTTGAATTTATGAAGTGTAATTTCTTAATGGTAAAATGGAATTGTTAAAATATATAAATCATTGGAAATAATTGTTAGTATTTCAAAATTTTGTGTTTGTATCCATTGCACTTGAAAACTCAACAGTTTGTTGTTAACTCAATTAGCTCTCTAGTTTGAACTCTTTATATCATAATGCTATGCAACTATTCAACCTCTCACTATACTTTGACTTCTTCTCATTTTAATATTATTTGCTCATTGTTCTCTGCTTTGTCTTCTACTCACTTCAATTTGACCTACTCTTTTTTTTTTGCACTTTGTCTGCTACTCAGCATTCACACTAGTTGTCACAATCACTCTCACTTGTTGTCTCATTTAGAAAACAACCTCGTTGTCCCTACATATAAACACCTACATCATTACCTCCCACACACTTATGTTTTTCCTCAATATTTGCATTTGTTGTCACTCAGCATACATGTTTGTTGCCTCTTTTACACTCTCTTTTTGGCACGTTCACACCTACTGTCCTGATGCTCGATCTACATGACCATTAATTTATATTTTCTTCTTGTTCAAATTTAAATCGATCTATGGTTTAGACCTGCGGTTTTTCCCTATGGTATTGACCCATTGTATGTACATTGAGGCCATCATCACGGTAAAAATTATTTTCCCACATTCACGTGAGTACTAGGAATGGCAAGATTCCAAAGAGTTTCTTGAGTTTCATCTCTGGGTTTTCGCTTGAGAAATATTAGAATGAATGTATTATAATTCTCTACAACTAACCTATAGGCCCCAAATCTCCATGAAGCCACTTTTTCAAGTTTTTTTTTATAATCAACTCATACACAAACATCCTACCTACACCCTCAACATAATACCCAAGCAAATGAATAAGATTTGTTGTGCCTAACTAATCTGGTCTCCTCCACCTCTACTATAAACTCCTTTTTAGATTGACCCTTTTGTTAAGCATATTTTTCATTATTTACACCAATGGAAACTCGTTACATATCTCCTTCTTATATAGTGCCCACTCCAACATCCCTAGTCGAACATGGAACTCTCCCTTGCACAGCAATTCTAATAATAAGTTCTCCAACACTCTATTCAACCAACTTCTAATTCTCTTCATGGAATGGGTGCAATATCCTCTATATCTACCATAGTGGTGAGTCCAAACATAGGTGTTGTGACTCCTATGTATGAGTTTGGCATATTCGATGCAACACTAAACCCAATCATCGTTGTTGCAACTCGAACACTTCCATTTGCAATGATGATTATGTTGCAACATGTCTTGGACATATTGAAGTTGTTGAAACTGTAATAACTTCATTTCGTTGTTATGATTTATGTATTTTTTCATGTTGCAACTCTAAACCATTCTTTTCAACACAGCAGTAAGCACTCCAATTGTTCGATCATGAAGCACTCCTCATGCAGGAATATGACAAAGGAAAGATGACAACTAAATAAATAATCCAACTCACCATAGTTGGAAGGAGAATGATAAACCCATACATGTTGGATGTGAATTAGATACAGATCCATTATGCATTAAAGCATCACATCTATGCTAAGATACTTCTACAAAGTCTAACTCATCCCTTGGAAAGACTTGACTATGGAAGTCGCATCGCCCACAGAAATGAATCAGTGAACACTCAGTAACCCAAGTGACACTAATGGCTCAAAATTCACATGGGGTCTCGTTAGCAAGTAGTTTATCCTTAAACATTCTACATAATGTTCTGAAAAACACAAAATAGTCTACCATTATCAATACTACATTGAGCTCATGCTCCAATCACTTTTGTGTTGACACTTAGTCTTAACCTTGACATGCAACTCCTTTGGGACAACAGGGATATTATCGTCAAACAAACCAAATAGATGTATTTCATTTACGGAAGTTGTACATCATCATGTTGGAGCTCATCGTCACAAAAAAATATTGGTCTTCATTTATCTACCCTTTAACTATGATATCACATGATCAAACACTAGTCTACATCAATGACCATAATTCCTTTGACACCAATGATAGCACATGTTCAACACATAAGGTGATATGTTTCCCAACATACATGGCCAACTAGTTTTGGGTATACCCCCAGCCCCTCTCAAAATTTTGAAAACCACTAGGGGACCCCCTCAAAAACCTCCAATGATGTCAATATGACATCATGGTGCATTATTTCAATAAGGCAAGACAGATGGGATGACAAATGATAAAGTGTTTGACAAATAAACCACTCACCTTGGAGGATGAGTTGGAAGCCAACTTGATGATGACTTGATAGGGTGATACCAGCATAACATAACCCAATATGACCCTCAAAAGGTCGGGCATTTAATTTCTTATTCATTATTTGAAAAAATAGAGATTTCCACCTACTATAAGTTTTTGAAACAAAGTTAAAAAAGAAATAGTAAGGAAAAATATTTATTCTTACTATTTTTCGAAAGCGAGACGGTGCCTAAGTAGGAAGGAAACTATGAAATTCAACTCTTTTCACCCTCCATGTCAATTTTTTAAGTACGTGTCTTCATCATTTTACTCTGAGCAATTAACTATGGAAGATACTTGGAAAATGAGGTGTAAAATAAAACAACAAAATTTCTATTTTTCAGAAAAATGGAATAGGCGCATATGGACTTGAGGTGTCAGGATCTCCTAAGTTATCCTCAATCATAATACTATGTTATGAATTCAATTGGATAAATAGAGGAATAATCTTAGCATTAAAATATTCAAGAGGTGGAAGGGGGATGTTTACAAGGTTAATCCTCTCTACAGACAGAGACGATCCCTCTAGCCCAATAAGTGGTTCTAGAAATTGAAGAGACAATCAACTAGACATCTTCCCAGATTATAATTGGAAAAATAGAACAAGGGAGAAGGCCTACCTTGCTCTGATGCTAATCCAATTTCATTTGTTGAGATCTTCGAACCGCTTGTGTCATGGACTTGTTCCTGCTTCTTCCAACACTTATGTGCCTATACAAGTGACCAAGAAACAAAAAAACATGCCAAAACCAATAGCAAATCCAATAATATCCTATTTAGTTGATCAAGGAATGCCAAACTAATACATACATGAACATATATATTTTAGGAAGATGAACCAATAGTTGTATTATTATTTAAAGAATAAAGTGGAAGCTTATAACCATAGCCTTGATTTTGAAAGGCTCTCCTTGAGTGGTAATCCAAGTCCAAGCCTAGAAAATCTCCAACACTCCTCCAAGTCTAATGAACGGCCTCTAAGCACAAGCTCATCATTGGGGTGAAAATGAGATTGATCAGCCATTTGGGAATTGTAGAGGGGGAATTTATAGGCTGGGAGAGGGAGTTATACCTCCTCCAAAGATAGGATTAGGCCCACATCTTCAGGAGTTAACTCACGCAGATGAGACCAAGAGGTCAAATTAGGAGGATTCAGCCTTATCTATGCGAAACCACCTCTAGCTCGCCACTCTTGAAGCTTCTAGATCACGAAGCTTCTCATCCTCTTTGGGAAAACTTCCTTTTTGAGAACATCATGAGTATGAGAGTGAAAAGAGTAGGCCATTGCTGGCTTAACAAGGTGCAATAGGTGATCATCATGGTTTTGAGCTTCATAAGGGCGATGACTCTCATTTTAGGGTTTCATGAGCCATTTCTTCATGGAAATCTCCAAATATTTTCCAAGAAAGTTAAAGAATGGATTTGAGTTGTATACATTGATGAGTATACTATATAATGATCATGTTTCGGGCACTTCAGGGTATGTCACAGGGAAGTGTTGGAGGTGTGAAAAAATACTGTGTAATGATGCCCCCTAAAGCATGAAAGCAGAACGAGGAGTGATGGTTGAAATGCTTTACAAGATTTTGCCAATGATGAGGACACGCACTGTCAGGAGACCTACAAATAAAGGACGCATATACATATACATATCTTAGATAAAGATATGAATCCACGGCATGGATGCAGTCATCCAGATGATGAAGACTAAATAAAAGATCCATGGTATGGGCGCAGCCATCCACATAACAAGGATCATCATGAATATAAGGTATCATAGTATGGTCACATTCATCCATATAGTAGAAACATGTGTACAATCATGAATAACATAAGACTCCATGCAGCCTGAGCCATAATAGACAAGACTTAGGGTCTTGCACTCCATCCATACTCGATCAATGTACGAATCCTAGCATGCGAATAAACATGTTGAAGTCGAACATGCTAGAAAACCACCTGATTACCAGCTAATGATGTGAACTATTAACAGGTACCTGAGAAACCACCAATAATGAAAATGGATCTCAATGTACAACAATTTAATTCATGAATATGATAATGAAGTTGAGGTCGAACACTCGTGGAATCACCCAATCAAAATCCAATAATGAAGACCTGTCATCGGATGTGAAGAACTGACCAATAAGGCATGCCATCTCTAAGGTACTGAAAGGGAGTTCCTAATTCATCTTCCTGGATAATGAGCTGAAGTCGACAGGAAGTGACCTGTTGAAGGAGGGCAATGATCAATCCCCCATCATTGACACGAAACAAGGAACAAAATGGTATGATATTCAGGACTGTAGCAATGACTCAAACAATGTATAGGTAAATAACTATAGATTGGACTTCTCTTCAACATATTGGCAACATGACTCTGGAGTGTGGCAGCATCTGACTCAACATGGGACTAAAGGTCATGACGACGGTGTGGAATAGTCAAAAGAGAGACAAAATGGATCACCTAAACCTGAGAGGACAAGTGACTGAGAGAGGGTATCCCAAAGCCAACAAGAGAGAAGAAGAGTGTCATGTTCAATAGCAACATGTTGCATATACAAAGGATGTCTCATCTTCATTTTTCCCCACTATTTCTAGCGAGTACCCAAATTATTTTTATCACAAGCTTGAAGGGGATAGCATATGCTTGTTATGTAAGTTCATTCTTTGAATGAATCCATCCTAGTAAGTTTTACGAGCCATACGAAGGATGAGCTCAGTCTCGTCATGTTGACAAGTAACAATGTAAACTTTGAAACGGAAACTGATATTGTTACCCGTTTCGTAGAGATAGCAAAAAAGTGACCCGATTTTGAAAAGGGGTGATGCAGAACACACATGTTTTTTTAGAGCATAGTTTTTGGCACTATAAAAAATTTTATGTACATTTCATTTTAGAATGGTATTGATTTTCATGTTGGTTTTAAAAAGTCGTAATTCTACAGCAGGCCCTTTTTTTAAAAGGCCTTTTTTTTTACTTTAAATTTTCTAATGTATGAAATGTAAATAGTTATTTTCTAAATTTAATAATTTTGAAGTGGTCTTCTTCTTCATATTTTCTTTTTTTTTTACTTTTTTTTTGTAGTGAGGTTTATATTGTTTTTCATATTTAAAGAAGAATGTCAATATTTTGAATTTTTGATATTCTACATAGTTATATATATAGTCAATTAATTTTTCAATCCACATGAAATAATTGTCTCTAAAAACAATTATTTTTAACAATTGACATAAAAGTAACCATTTTTAACATAAATATAACAAACAACTACACGTTTTGATAATTTTTTGTAACTTTTTGCTAGAAATGACATGTCAAAATCACAATTTTTATAGGAAAATTTTAACTAAAAACGGTTAAATAACTGTTTTTTTTATGAATTTCATGTCAAAAAATAATAATAATCACTTTTTTTTCAAAAAATGATGATGAACATAAAAATTAACGTGAAAATCACATAACACAAATATTGAACACATAACAACGTTAATTGAGTGCATATTCTTCTCATAATATGTCAAAGTCAAAACATTACAAGTATAACTAATTAATAGTTACAGAAAATGAGCTTGATTTCCAAGCATAACTTAAATTTAATCAACAATGTCATGTAATCCAAACTCTTCGTCCTCTATAGTTTCATCATTGCCTTCTTTCACAATATTTTCTTATTCGTTTTGCTCATTTTCCTCTTCTAATGGATCTTTGATGTCTACGAATCACCCAATGTATGTCTTTCCAATCATTTTGTGTAATGGTGGTTGGGGTTCCTTTGCCTTTTTTGCCACACGTGATTCACTAAAGTCCCTTTTCTTCAACCCAATTTCTTGCATTGCATCTGGAAGAAATTGAAAAGCATTAATTCTTTGTTGAATGAAATTGCACTGTATTGGATCTTTTTTCAATGGAAATGCAATTTCTTCCTTTTTGAAGGCAACATGCTAGTGTTGTACCTAATTATCAAGCACAAAATAAATAATGAAGTAAATTAGTAAAATGACATATAAATTAAGAAATAGCATATTGAAATTCAATTCCATATAATAAAACTTACATGAGCCATAAAATAAATCCAAAACCAAATCTCCTTCATTTGAACATATGTCTATAAGATTGTTAATCAATAACTATGGTTTTTGATAAATGTTAACTATCTCTCATTTTTCTTCTTTGTCTTCATATGTTAGTTTTCTCACAATAGCATCATAAGTCAGTATTTGGCTGACTCTTTCCATCTACCCAATGAAAAATCATAGACATATAGCTATCATATTTTTCCCAACTATCAATATGGATGAACCCACAATCATTTATAAATAGTCGATCTTCACGGTTAAGAAGATTTGACTTTTGCCTATAACATGAAATAGCAAAAGTTCAATTAACTTGTACATAAATGAATTTTTTAACATTAATCAAATATGCATTTTAAACGTCTTACAATGTAAGCTGCATCCTTGAATTTGTTTTCCCCTTGAAACTTGACAATAACATTGTCAATTGTGTGTCTGAATGAAATGTCAAAAATCTCCATAATGGTGATGACATGACTTCTAGAAATCCCACAACCACTTTACTAAGAGCTTGATAAGTATAAGGGTCTCTATCATAATCAATGTTTGGAATATTGAAACCATGGGGAATATCTGCAATAACTAGGGCATAATCCCTTTTAGGTATGAGTTTAGCAATGTCTTCATAGTCACCTTGTATTACTTGATATTGAATAGTGTCTATCCCATTCCAAATGAAATGAGTAAGAGTTGGATCAAGTTCAACATTCTTAATATGTTTCTTCTTCAGTCTTTCGATCGTTGTTTTTAAATAAAGGTTATGAAACTATTTGGTGCTCCATTATCATCCTTGTTCATCTTTTATAAAATAAACAAATATATGTGTAAGTTATAAATTAAAAATAGTACACAGATGAATAAAAATGAATGTATAAATCAACATACATTTTTAAATTCCAATTAAAAAAAAATTATTGTTGATGTAGAACTTGAATCTGGATAGTTGCGTACAACATCATCCCAACTATCTTCATTCAACAATTTAACCATTTGTTCTTGAGTTTTCATGTAAACTTTGTGACTGCATAGATAAAGTAAAAAATGTTAATATAATAATATGTATAACAAATACTACCAAGAACAATATGTTATATTTAAAAGAAAATTATAATCTAGAAATAAATAAAAATAATTCAACAAGCTTACTTTTGAAATTCCTCAGACATTTCCTCCAATGATAATTCCCCTGACCTCACATGAGATAATATTGCTTTGAAAATGTTTTCATCCTTCACTCCTTGCAATGCTCTCCAAGATGTGATAGTCATATCTTCTGGAAGCTGCTTCATTTAAGGACCTTGGGCGGGCGAGCCACTGAGGTGGCGCTGGGGGGAGTTGTGCAGCTCCCCCTGTGCCACCTTGGCAGGCACAGCTCCCCCCACACCACCCCAGCAGCCCATCCCCCCGTGGGCATGCGGCCCAGCCATCCCCATCGCCCCTAATGTATGGGCCCGTTTGGCCTCCTTGAGCATTACCAGGCCCGTTTGGCCGTCATGAGCTTTATCGAGCCCACTATACCCACAGCAGATGTAGTGGGTAAATTTGGTCCACAAAAAGTTTTAATTTAAAAATTAAAAAAAATTAAACTTCATTAAACTTATTTAATATTAAAATTTGCAAGGAAAAAAAATAACTAACCTTTCAATTGCAAGAATTCTCCGTTGAATATGTTGTTGATAGTAATGTAGTTGCCCCACAAATTCGCTCCAAGTCTTTCAACGAACCTCGGAAAACCTTGATGTGATATGAGTAAGAGTGATAATGAAATTTATTATATAGGTGAAATTATGGAAATGTTTTATTGTACGGTTAATGTGGGATTAATTTCTTTTAAAAAAATTAACATGTTAGTTTTTATATGGCGATGTAGGAAACTATGATAAAGCGAATATTATGGAATTGTTTTACAGTGCGGTGAATGTGGGATTAATTTGTTTTAGAAGGTATTAAAAACAAAAAAAAACAAAAAAAACATTCAATTGTTTAGTAAATATTATATAGTCTAACTATTAAAATAATTTAGGTAAAAGTTTTAATTTACAATTTTAAATTTAAAGATTTATTTCATAAAAAAATTTAGTTAACATTTTTCAATAAATTGTGGAATAAAATAATGAAGGGAAATACATGAAACAAAATTTTTGGAGGGAAATATTTTGGCGAAAATTTTTGGAGGGAAAATTTCATTCTCTAAGCTATATAATATCTTTAGGACAGTCTGCATTTGTATTATTCAACCTCTTCTATTTGAAAGGGATGGATTCTTCTGATAGTGAAGTTTCTCTTTGTGAAGCATCAACATCTTCGTTGCGTAACAACTCTATTCATATTGATGAATATAACGGAAATTCTTCCACTTAGACCTAATCCTAAGGACTATGAGAGTAGCACCGATGAAAGAGGGGATGAATAATTTCAAATAAATAAAGAGTCACTGTTTCCACTTAGTCCTAATCCTAAGGATTATACGAGCAACAATGATGAGGAGCATGATGAAGAATTTCAAAAGAATGGAGTGTCACGATGTCCACTTAATCCTAATCCTATGGACTATGAGAGCAGTAGTGATGAAGAGCATGATGAAAATTTTCAAAAGAATGGAGTGTCACAATGTCCACTTATTCCTGATCCTATGGAATATGAGAGCAGCAGTGATGAAGAGCATGATGATGAATTTTAAAAGAATGGAGTGTCATGATGTCCAATTAGTCCTAATCCTAAGGACTATGAGAGCAACAATGATGAAGAGCATGATAAAAATTTAAAAAGAATGGAGTGTCACGGTGTCCACTTAGTCCTAATCCTATGGACTATGAGAACAACAGTGATGAAGAGCATGATGACGAATTTCAAAAGAATGGAGTGTCACGGTGTCCACTTAGTCCTAATCATAAGGATTATGAGAGCAACAATGATGAAGAGCATGATTAAAAATTTCAAAAGAATGGAGTGTCATGGTGTCCACTTAGTCCTAATCTTATGGACTATGAGAGCAGAAATGATGAAGAGCATGATGACGAAATTCAAAAGAATGGAGTGTCATGGTCTCCACTTAGTCCTAATCCTAAGGATTACGAGAGAAACAGTGATGAAGAGCATGATGAAAAATTTCAAAAGAATGGAGTGTCACGGTGCCCTCTTAGTCCTAATCCTATGGACTATGAGAGCAGCAGTGATGAAGAGCATGATGACGAATTTCAAAAGAATGGAGTGTCACGGTGTCCACTTAGTCATAATCCTAAGGACTATGAGAGCAACAGTGATGAAGAGCATGATGAAAATTTCAAATGGAGTGTCACAGTGTCCACTTAGTCTTAATCCTATGGACTATGAGAGCAGCAGTGATGAAGAATTTCAACTGAATAGAGTGTCACAATGTCCACTTAGTCCTAATACTATGGACTATGAAAGCAACAATGATGAAGAACATGATGAAGAATTTTAAAAGAATGAAGCGTCACGGTGTCCACTTAGTCTTAATCCTATGGACTATGAGCGCAACAATGATGAAGAGCATGATGAAAAATTTCAAAATAATGGAGTGTCATGGTGTCCTCTTAGTCCTAATCCAATGAACTATGAGAGCAACAGTGATGAATAGCATGATGAAGAATTTCAAAAGAATGGAGTGTCACGGTGTCCACTTAGTCATAATCCTATGGACTATGAGAGCAGTAGTGATGAAGAGCATGATGAAAAATTTCAAAAGAATGGAGTGTCACAGTGTCCTCTTAGTACTAATCCTATGGACTATGAGAGCAGTAGTGATGAAGGACAGGATGAAGTACTTAGTCCTAATCCTAAGGACTATAAGAGTAGCAGTGAAAAAGGACAGGATGCAGCATTTTTAGTAAGTAAATAGTCACATTTTCGACGCAGTCCTAATTCTATGGACTATGAGAGCAGCGCTGACAATGCACATGAGGAATAATATCCAATAAACATCAAGTCACCTTTTCCATTTATTCCCAATTCTAAAGACTATGATAGTAGCACTGAAGAAGGGGAAGATGAAGAATATCCTCCAAGTCAGTATTTGTGTTAGGCCTCTATACTACTAGTGTAACCCCTTATTGTTATTAGTACAACCAAATTATTATATTTATGTACCCATGTAGTGACCCTATTGTTACTATTGTGCCCCATAGAAGCCCACTATTGTTATTATCGTGCCCTTACATTATTATTGTTATGTCGGCTCTAATTATGT
>APFE031593983.1:16578-62028 GCA_000404065.3 Pinus taeda | reverse complement strand
ATGATGATGAATTTCAAAAGAATGGAGTGTCACGGTGTCCACTTAGTCCTAATCCTATGGACTATGAGAGCAGCAGTGATGAAGAGCATGATGATGAATTTCAAAAGAATGGAGTTTCATGGTGTCCACTTAGTCCTAATCTTATGGACTATGAAAGCAGCAGTGATGAAGAGCATGATGACGAATTTCAAAAGAATGGAGTGTCATGGTGTCCACTTAGTCCTAATCCTATGGACTATGAGAGCAGCAGTGATGAAGAGCATGATGATGAATTTCAAAAGAATGGAGTGTCACAGTGTCCACTTTGTCCTAATCCTATGGACTATGAGAGCAGCAGTGATGAAGAGCATGATGACGAATTTCAAAAGAATGGAGCATCACGGTGTCCACTTAGTCCTAATCCTATGGACTATGAGAGAAGCAGTGATGAAGAGCGTGATGACGAATTTCAAAAGAATGGAGCGTCACGGTGTCCACTTAGTCCTAATCCTATGGACTATGAGAGAAGCAGTGATGAAGAGCATGATGGCGAATTTCAAAAGAATGGAGCGTCAGGGTGTCCACTTAGTCCTAATCCTATGGACTATGAGAGAAGCAGTGATGAAGAGCATGATGACGAATTTCAAAAGAATGGAGCATCGCAGTGTCCTCTTAGTCCTAATCCTATGGACTATGAGAGTAGCAGTGATGAAAAGCATGATGACGAATTTCAAAAGAATGGAGCGTCATGGTTTCCTCTTAGTCCTAATCCTATGGACTATGAGAGTAGCAGTGATGAAGAGCATGATGACGAATTTCAAAATAATGGAGCGTCACGGTGTCCTCTTAGTCCTAATCTTATGGACTATGAGAGCAACAGTGATGAAGAGCATGATGACGAATTTCAAAATAATGGAGCGTCACGGTGTCCTCTTAGTCCTAATCTTATGGACTATGAGAGCAACAGTGATGAAGAGCATGATGACGAATTTCAAAATAATGGAGCGTCACGGTGTCCTCTTAGTCCTAATCTTATGGACTATGAGAGCAGTAGTGATGAAGAGCATGATGACAAATTTCAAAAGAATGGAGCGTCATGGTGTCCTCTTAGTCCTAATCCTATGGACTATGACAGCAGCAGTGATGAAGAGCATGATGACGAATTTCAAAATAATGGAGTGTCACGGTGTCCTATTAGTCCTAATCCTATGGACTATGAGAGAAGCAGTGATGAAGAGCATGATGACGAATTTCAAAAGAATGGAGCATCACAGTGTCCTCTTAGTCCTAATCCTATGGACTATGAGAGCAGCAGTGATGAAGAGCATGATGACGAATTTCAAAAGAATGGAGCGTCACGGTGTCCTCTTAGTCCTAATCCTATGGACTATGAGAGCAGCAGTGATGAAGAGCATGATGACGAATTTCAAAAGAATGGAGTGTCACGGTGTCCTCTTAGTCCTAATCGTATGGACTATGAGAGCAGCAGCGATGAAGAGCATGATGATGAATTTCAAACGAATGGAGTGCCACGCTGTCCACTTAGTCCTAATTCTAAGGACTATGAGAGCAGCAGTGATGAAGCGCATGATGACAAATTTCAAAAGAATGGAGTGTCACGATGTCCTCTTAGTCCTAATCCTATGGACTATGAGAGCAACAGTGATGAAGAGGATGATGACGAATTTCAAAAGAATGGAGTGTCATGGTGTCCTCTTAGTCCTAATCCTATGGACTATGAGAGTAGTAGTGACGAAGAATTTCACTGAATAGAGTGTCACAATGTCCACTTAGTCCTAATCCTATGGACTATGGAAGCAACAGTGATGAAGAACATGATAAAGAATTTCAAAAGAATGAAGTGTCAAGGTGTCCACTTAGTCCTAATCCTATGGACTATGAGAGAATCAATGATGAAAAGCATGATGAAAAATTTCAAAAGATTGGAGTGTCATGGCATCCTCTTAGTCCTAATCCAATGGACTATGAGACCAGCAGTGATGAAGAGCATGATGAAAAATTTCAAAAGAATGGAGTGTCATGGTGTCCACTTAGTCCTAATCCTATGGACTATGAGAGCAGTAGTGATGAAGAGTATGACAAAAATGTTCAAAAGAATGGAGTGTCATGGTTTCCTCTTAGTCACAATCCTATGGACTATGAGAGCAATAGTGATTAAGGATAGGATGAAGCACTTAGTACTAATCTTAATGACTATAATGGTAGTAGTGACAAAGGACAGGATGTAGCATTTTCAATAAGTAAATAGTCATATTTTCGACGTACTCCTAATTCTATGGACTATGAGAGAAGCACTAACAATGCACATGAGGAAGAATATCCAATAAACATCGAGTCAAATTTTCCATTTAGTCCCAATTCTAAGGACTATGATAGTAGCACTGAAGAAGGTGAAGATGAAGAATATCCTCCAAGTCAGTATTTGAAAAGAATATTTGATCATAGTGTGGATAACATTCCTCTTAAGGATGATGAAAATGCTTATACAAATGATGATCCAATGATGGAGATGTTCTAAGAAATGTTGTATCGAGGAGTAGAAGTAGACCTTTTTGTATCAATGCAAGATGTTGTAGTTATACAAGGGGTAGAGCAGAATATCTGATGAGAAGAAGTTCTATCAGCGCTCTCATTTCAAGTGAATGTTGTCAAAAATATTTCTTGAAACATATGGATTTCAAATTTGCATTAGAGAGAAGGAAGAGATATTTGTTAATGAATAAAAGAATGCAAATTTCATATTTAGTTGGGTGCATGCAATCTACATTGTCAGGTTATGATTATCATATTGGTTCTTTATTTATTTGTAGAAAGGCTTTAAAAATGTTTCATTCGATGGGGAATTTTCGTCTCTCGAGAATTCAAGAAAATTTGGAAAAGGATCCCACATTTTATTTAAAATTACGTCATAAACGATAGTTTGGGCCATTATCAAATACTACAATGTCATGGATGTAAGGTTTCTTTTCAAAGCATGGAGAGTGTATGCCAAATAGAGAGACAATACATATTCTAGATAATTTTTCCAAATGAGAAATCTACAACTCATACCAAGAATATGCAAAAGGTGTTCAGCGACATGGTCAGTTTATTACATATCAATATTTTGTGAAGGTATGGAAGAAAGAATTCAACAATGTTCGTATTCCTAAGAAGACAAGGATGGGGATTTGCAGTACATGTGCTTCTTTTAAATCAAAAAGGGACAATTGTGAAGGGTCAAAAAGAGGTAAGCATTCATAACTTTATATTTTAAAATTGTATAGTCATCAACTATGAAAACATATTTCTTAATGGCTTTCTTTTATGTTGTGTAGATTCAATTGTCAAAGAACTTCAAGAGCATCGCGAACAACAAACAAGTGAAAGGAAAATGTTGTACAAGCATCGAAATAAGTGTTATGATAATCCGAATAAATATCTGGGTTTGATAATTGATGTTATGGACTAGAAGAAAACACTTTTACCACATTTTGTTCATACACACAAAAATTTACAGGAGGAAAATTTTATTCGGTGTCACTTGGTCAGTTGTATGGTCTTCAAGGGGAAAATGTTGCCAAGGGTGTACTTCACAACTCCAAATATTCATAATGATGTGACAATAACCATAATTCATGATGTGCTTTCTCATTGGTCTGGTAATGTTCCTAAAGTTTTGTATCTACAATTGGACAACACTAACTGTGAAAACAAAAATCAGGTTGTTTTTGATATCTAAACATGCTTGTTGAATTGAGAATTTTTCAGAAGGTAAAGGTTGGTTTCCTTCTTGTTGGGCACACTCATGACCATATTGATCATATGTTCAATCGTTTTTTAGTCACACTGAGGAGGAAAGAAGTTGGGAGCTTGCCATTATTAATTGAATGTATTAAGAAATCATACATGCCAAAGCCTACTTTTGATGTTTTGGAAGAAATTGTTGACATGCGAAGGTTTATTCTGGGATCGCATGGTGAGGAGAAATGCATTGAACAACTTAATGACATTGGTTTCCAACATCAATTTCGTATCAAAAAAATTGATGGGAAAACACTAATATGGGGCAAGAAGTATTCAACTACTGCAAAATGGGCACCGTCATTAGGTTTGGAATTTTTGAAGTTCGTTCCAGATCATCCAATGTTTGCATCAAAAATATCGTTATTACAATCAGTTGGTGAAGTTCATAATGCATGAAGACATAATAGAGATATAAATTATTTTGATTGCCTAGAAGAAATTAAAAAATGTATTACATATACATATGAGTACTTTGACATTGCTAATTCAGTTTGGTGGGATTCATTTTTCAATAATCAAAGTGATATCATTTCAACAACAACAAATGAAGATATACCTTTGAAAAATCCATTTATTTGGCCACAAAATTTGTCGAATGAACATGAGGAAATAAACATTATTGAAAAGCAACAATCTCAAGGTATTATTAATTCTTCACAGGTAGAGGAAAGAAAGATGTATATTGGTTCCAGAAGATCTCGTGCACAACGTGAAGCCATGGAAGACCTTTACAGGGGTTCAGTACAGGATATTAAGGAGGGTTACATGATCGCAGCGCTAGTAGATGGAGATCCCAATGGCTTTCCATTCTAGGTTGCTAAAGCTATAAAGGTCTTTACATAAAATGAGGATGTTACAGGTGTTGAAGTACATTGGTATGCCACAACTACACATCCATTCAATGGTGTGTATAAGCCAGAGATGGTAGTTGACAAAAAAAATGGTGGAAAGAGAAAAAGAAAGGGTACAAATATAAATCGTCGCTGCAAAGAGATCTTAAAATTGGAGGAACTCTTTTTTATTACTTCAATTTAACAAAGAGAGGAAATCTTCGGTTCAAGACGGTAGAGATTCTTAAAAGGTTGTTACCAGAAGGAATAATGTTGAGATGGGAGTCTATTGAAACCATTCATAAATCTAGAAGAATTTTGAAACCTAAAATGGTGGGCATGCATGTGGACTCAGATGGGGCACTAGTTGACGAAAGAGAAGAATATGGAACATCTTTGTCAGCATCCAATCATTCATCTAAAGATGTGAACTCTGATGGTGTGTAATAAAATATGAGTGGTTTTGAATAATTGTCTAAGACAGTTTATACAACTCATGTGTGCATCGTATCTTGAAATAAATTTTTTTATTTCCATATGGTGTTAAATCAGAAGTTATGAGTCATTTTTATGTTGTTGGATTATATGTCTTAATTATAATAATTTTTATTGTTTAGAATATCTACAATGCAACATTAAATTAGAGATATAATGTATGTTTCATTCAATATACAAATAATGACATTTTAATTCATTTAGTCATGTAAAATGTTCATAATGTCATGGTTTTTTAATTTTATGGTTGAAAAAATTCCAATTTCTTTTGTATCTAGCATGTTATGGTTGAAAACATGTTCAATTTATAGTTAGGAAAGAAAAATGTTATTCTACCAAAAACATTAGTGTGTTTTTTCCCTCATAAACAACTTTTTTTGGAACATAAAAATTTGGTTTTACTAGCATTTTTTTAAAATGTTGAACATTGACCCTAAAAAAAAATCATCGTTCCAATATCAACACTTTTTTGTTTTCAAGGTGTTTTTTGCATGAAAATTTCGTTTCTGCCATTTTTAAAACATGTTCAAAATTGACCCTAAAAAAGGAAACCATCGTTCCAGTTTGCACACTTTTCATTTTTAGCACTGTTTTTGATGTTTTTTCTGGGTTTTTTGGCCAGAGTTCCCATTTTGAGTTTATAGTTTCGTTTCAAAGTTTACATTGTTAAGTCTTTCATCATAAAATTTTAACGAGTTCAACATAAGAATAACTTAGTGTCTTTTTCATGTTTAGAGAGTTTGAAAAAGAAACGAAAAAGAAAACTCCATCATGTCCCTTTTCGTAATTTGTCCCTCGAATCTGAAAGGTAGAAAACAATATCTGAGAACCTCTTGACCATGTCGATCAAGGTGTACTTTTCGCAAAATAGTCAGTCTCATCCCAAAAAAGAGGTAAATGTATACTAAGGTGACTTCGATTCATTTACTTTAACGAGTTTGAAACAACAAGTACTTAGCAATCTTTTCAATTTTCGAGATTCAGAAAAGAGCTGAAAGATGACTCCAGGGGGGTTCCTTTTCCGTTTATTTAATGATTCCGAAAAAGAGATAAAATAAAACTCCCCGAATCGATCAATAATGATCATTGTTCACATTGAAGGCACCTGTAACTGCATAAGAAACGCACCCATCACTAATATCAAGAAAATATTAAAATATGACAAAAATATTTGACAAAATGACTTTCAAAACCTATAAATAGGTAAAAGTAATTTCATTTTTTACTATTTTACTAAACTGAGCTATGAAAGTTCTTTTGTGCCCTAATTTCCTTGATTTTCTAGTGGTTGTTGCGGGATCTAGGGTACCATTTCATGATCCGTCTATGATAGGGAAGATCCTCATCCATGCTCTTGAATTTCATTACTTTTTCATGCAATTTCAATGGTAAATTTTAGGCTAGAAAGGAGGATTTTAACATTTTAGGTCATTGGCGACCATCCTAGGTATGATCATCGGACCCGTGATGGCGATGCCATCTCATTGTTTTGAAAAATGGGCGTGATGGTGCTGAGAGTGATTTTTCAAAGTTAAAAATTCTCTTTTAAGCAAAATTTGATGATTTTTATCCATGTAAAAAGCATTAATAAGTGTTTAAATGTTGTTTGCGGGAGAAATATGGCTTTGGAGTGGAAATAAAGAGGCCATGAGGCTGAATATTTCCAAGCATCTCAAGATCCGGCATGCATAAATTCTCTAAGGGATTGTGGCCTACTAAAATTCTTTTGGACCTCAAGGTTGAGGGCTCAGATGGAGTTGCTACCCTATCTGATCAACCTTTAGGATGTAGATCGAGAGATCTTCATCATCAAAGGGAAAGAACTAGAACTAGAGTAGATGGACATCTATTTCATCATGGGATTATCTCGTCGACGAGAAGCATTTCAACTCTTTGGATCTTACCAGGGAGGTTAGAGTACCAAGAGTCCAGTCCATAGATATTGTCCTGGTGCCGAGATAACCAACGGAGGTAAGGTGAAGGTTGAAACAATCACCAACAACCTCATTCTGAGAACAATTTTATTCACCATGGTGCATGTATCTAGAACGTAAGATTTGCGTGAGGCTTCCAAGTCTCAGTTTTAGTACGATATCGCGTGTTTGACCCTCACCATCTTCAACTAGTGTGGAGGCCTTCTGGTGAATATGAAGCGCCAACTGACCAAGGGTAAGCACAGACACCTGAAGTAATTTGGGTTTGGTTCTATACTGGTGACCTTATTCTTGGAGCGAATACCACTCTTCTAGTATCAGTGGGCAAATGTACCACATCTTGCCCCCCAAGATCTGAGGCTCGTAAGATGGAGCCAGCTCATGCCTCGAGGAGGCACAGGTCAACATATGTATTTTCCACCACAATTATTCACTTGGCTCGAATGCCAAATGCTTATGATAAATGACTACACTTATGCCAATACAAATTTTAGAGGGAATCCAGATGTAGCTCTGCCACCAGGAAAACAGTGGACCGACACATGTAAAAACTTGTTTTTTGAACTTTTCCATTTTTTTATGATTTTTGTAAAAGTGTGAACTAAGACTCAACTTATGATCAATGTGCAGATGTGGGACCAGAGAAACCACCAAGCATGTCTCCAATATCACAGCAAGTTGCCCATCCGACAGTGGGTGCGAAGTACGAGGAATGGGTTGACCCCTTAGCAGAGATGGAGCGCAATCTTGAGGCAATCACTCGAGGGGTTTTGAATTATGCCACTATCAACTATGTTCCACTGCATTGGCAGAGACACACTATGGGAGTCTCTGCAAGACTGCATCAGTTGCTAGGCCGAGTGATCAAGGTGGTCATGTGCTATCATGAGCACTGCATAATTTGATAGTTCATCTAGTCTTTTACACATTTTTTAGGCTTTGAAATCCAAGTGTCTTGCAACACTCTATTTTTTGACATTTTGATGTAAACACTCCTTCAAATGTGATATATATATATATATATGTGTGGTGTGTGTGTGTGTGTGTGTGTGTGTGTGTGTGTGTGTGTGTGTGTGTGTGTGTGTGTGTGCATGTTTTATTTCTACTTATGTGTTCATAACATGATTTAGTCTCATAAATGACACAAATGTCTATCAAGAACAAGATTTGCTAATGCATCAATTAATGTATTTAAATTATGTGGAATATGTTGATATGTAATGTAATCAAAATTTCTTTCCAGCAATTTAACACATAGATACATACGCAATATTTGTGGATTTATCATTGAATAATGTTTGTTTAATTGTTACATAGCGAGCTACGAATCCAACTTGACAACTAAATCCCTAATGCCAAGAGCAACTACTTCTGACAAGAGTTCAATAACTGCATTATACTCAGCAATATTATTAGTTGTTAAACCAAGGAAGATACCTTGTAAGTTAATCAGCTCGCCATTAGGGTCATAGAGTACCCATGTTGTAGAAGAGAGGTTTTTTGTGCTACGACAAGCACCATTAGCAAAACCAACGTAATGACCTGATGAAATCTACAAACCGAGTGGAACACAAGGTAAGAAGAAAAAGATATGTCCGCAAAGAAAACAAACACACCAAAAATCAAAACGCACACTAATGTACAAAATTTATCATACGAATCCCACACATAATACTTTTTGAGATACAACCCATTATGGGATTGTGACAATGCATTTCCCTCATAATCACATACCTCATAGGCACCTTTCTATAAGACACGCATAATAATGTAGGGCCCATGCCACATAGGTTCAAACTTTCCTGCCCCCAATTTATCGTTGGCTTGATCATAAAGAAGGACCAAGTTGCTTTCAACGAAAGTGCGAGGAGAAACAGTTTGGTCAAAATGAACTTTGACCCATTTCTTTTGAGCTTCGATGACCATTGCAATGATGTGACAAGTCTCGTCGAGTCTCTCAAAAAACACTAGTCGCTTCTCTTCAGGCGAGGTGTCTGGAAGAAGTTCAATAGCTAGCTAAGTGAAGGGATTTCACATTCGATTGGAAGAGTTTCCTCTAAACCGTATACCAACTGGAACGAAGTGAATCCAGTGGTCGTCTTTGCAGAAGTTCAGTAAGCCCAAAGAGCTGAGAATAGAATTAAATGCAAATATTTTTTGTGCTTCTTAACAGTAAGTTGAAGCATAGTAATCAAAACCTTATTGACCACTTCGACTTGGCCATTGGCATGTGGATAATATGGATTTGAGCTATCATGTCGAAGGCCTAACTAAGCAGTTATCTCTGCCATTATGTGCTGACGAAAATGCGATCCATGATCAGTCATGATAGCTTGAGGGACACCAAAACATGCTATAGCATGGTTAAAAAGGAAATTTACGGCAGTGATATCATTAGCATTGTATGTAGGCATCGCCTCGGCCTATTTTGTAAAATAGTCGCTGGAAACGATGATATAACCATGCCCCCCGACTGAGCGAGGGTTACATGTCATGAAATCAATGCCCCATTTGGAAAATGGTCCCATGTTAATTACTGGGTGTAGGGGTTCAGGTAGGGCGCACGGCTTGTGGTTGAAAATCTGGCATTCATGGCATTTTTTGACATTTAGAATGCAATATTTGAAGATAGAAGACTAGAAATAACTGGCATGAAGGATCTTCTTAGCAATGGCATATCTAAACATATGACCACCATAGGAACCAGAGTGGAAATCATTTAAGACCCGCCCAGACTCTTCTAGGGTGAGACATCTACGAAGGACAGAGTCCACACCGACCCTATACAATGTATTACCGAGGATCCGAGAGGGTTGGGACAAATACTAGATGCGGCATCACTCTAATCGGGACAACTCAGATCGGAAGGAATAGGTTTGGAGATAAATAATGATGTCTCCATAATAGGGGTCAAGAGTTTTGATTAGAAACAGGGTTTAATCGGGTATCTGCTCAGTAAAATCAGTTGGGGTCCTTGCAGATGAAAGAGCACAGATTAACTCAGCAAACACGAGTGATTTCTTTGATTTGGCAGCATTAAATTCCAAATCGGACTCCTGCAAGATCACGATCCATTTGGAGTATTTTTCCCCTAACAACTGACGAGTCAGTATATATGTCATGGTTTTGCAATCAAAAATCACAGTGGTTTTCTGTAAAAGGATATAGTGTCGAAACCTTTGGATGGCATGAACCACCGTCAAAGCAAGATTATCAACATGAGCATAGCAAGACACAGTATTAATAAGATTGTAGCTCAGATAATAAACCAAATTCTCATTTTCATCATCGTCATCTTGAACTAACACCATAACAATGGTGTTATCAATTGCAACCATACAGGAAATAATCGTGGCGGTAATCAAGGGATGCAGTAAAGGAGCTCTAATCAGGGATTTCTTTAAAGCATCAAAGGATTCTTGGGAAACTTCATCCCAAATAAAAGCGATCCCTTCTTAAGTAGCCAAGTATATCCTTTGGAAAGTTCGATGTAATTTGGGACAAATCGACATAGAAAAATAGATTTTCCCTGCAAACTCTGCAATTGCAGAAGTGATGAAGGAGGGGGTAGATTGATTATGGCCTCAACTTTCAAAGGATCAATCCTCATTCCTTGAGGTGACATCAAAAACCTGAGATCAGTCCAGACTCGACACAAAACACACACTTGTGTGGATTGAGATGGATATTATAATGCCGAAATTGTAAAAAGATAGCTCTTAAGTGATCCGGATGCTCATGACGTTGAGTTGAATGAGCAGGCAATTCATCAAGATATAACTGAAAAATGTATAGAATTTCATGGAATGCATAGGACATTTCCCACTGAAAGGTAGCATCGACATTCTTCATACCGAAAAGAAGCTTTTTGTAAGCAAAAGTGCCCCAAGGACACATAAAGGGTGTTTTATGCTAATGGGTGGGATAAATGTTAATCTAGTAATAGCCAAAAAATCCATCCATGAAAGAAAAAATCTCACTCTCGGGCGCATTCGTCATTGATCTGGTCAATAAAGGGAGTAGGATAATTTTCCTTAGGAAACGCGTGATTGATATCACGGTAATCAACACAAACATGTATCATACCCTGATTTTTGGCAACAGGGATGATATTGGATACCCAATCCGTCAATGGAATAGGATAAATGAAACCTTCTTTCAAAATATTTTCTACTTCTTCTTTGATCGAACAAACTTTCGAGGGTGCATAGGGTGAAGTTGTTGCCGAATAGGCTTAGCACCAAGATAAGTCAAAATATCATGCACTACTATAGTTGGATTGATACTAGGCATCTCCTCATATGACCAAGCGAATACGTCTCAAAATTCTTTAAAAAGATGAGTATAAATCCTGATCTCATTTGGAGAATAGGTAACCCCAATATGGATGTTCTTGACAATGCCTCGTTTAACAGAAATTTCAAGAGGCATCATAGTAGTGATGTTTCCCATATTACCCTCCGACAAGACTTCATGTACCAGGATGGGTGTCTGAAGTGGAGGTGTAGGAGAATGAGAAATAAATGCTTCAAGGCAAGAAGGCATCCCATCGAGGCTAGGGAGAAAGAAATAACGATGATGTAGATCGTTCCGTGGAACTTCGTATAGAGACATGGCCTCCATGATACTCTTGTCAGTGGGGAATATCTCGTTTAAGGGATCTGGAGAATCCCAAGAACCAAGCCAAGGAGATGGAACGTAAGTGTTCAAGTTCATACTAAAGATAGTATGACTTTCTGAAGTGGCCATCGAATCTAAAAAAATTTCTTGATAATTTATCTCCAATGGACTTAAAGGCATAGCATTTCCAAAAGAGTCAATTTTTAAGGCCCTATCCTAGGGTCTTCTAACATATCTATTTTTCTCTGGGAATTAAATGCAATAAGAAACAATAATTTACTTCTTTACCAGACATTTAAACAATGAAAATTTTATCCTTTCTTTCAAGACATTTAAACAATGATAATTTACCATTTACATTCTAATTCCTACAACTTATAGTGAACATTTCATTTCAATAATCTACATGAGTAATCTATGCCTAGAGGAATACATGTGTCGGTGGCCGGTGGAGATGCCCTTGAGACGTTGCTCCTGTTGAAACGCTCCTCTCGACTACCGACTGGATTTACCTCCTAGCCAACTAGGAAATAATTCCTAGCCCAAGAAACCTCCACAAGTTCCCTAGCCCTCCGAGCCCAAGTCCAACCAGATGTAGTGTGTGTCCAAGATGAATGATCCAGACCAAGATAAACAATAATCCCTCCAATCTCTAAGCCCAAGAAACCTCCATAGGTTCCTTTAGCTCTCCCAAAATCACAACCAACTCCAAATCAAAAGCAAGACTTAGCATCCCCCATATGCCCGTTTCTCCCTTCCTCCTTCCCTTTTTATACCCTCCTTCTCTTCTCCACCTCAACCACCTCTCATTAATGTCATTAACTTCTCCTCCATCCTTATAGTTGACTTCTCTTCTCCAAAGTAAATATGGGAGTGCATTTGGAAATTTGATATGAATATAAAATTGGGAAATTAATGGGAGAGGACCATGCCTTCTCCCAAGTAAATCTGAGAGTACATTTGGTAATGTGATATGAATATATATATTGGTAATTAAATGGAGAGGACCATGTCTTCTCCCAAGTAAATCTGAGAGTACATCTGGGATTGTGAGATGTAATTAAATGGAGAGGACCATGTCTTCTCCTAAGTAAATGTGAGAGTACATTTTGGAATGTGAGATATATATATATATATAATATATATATATATATATTATATATAATATATATATATATATATATATATATATATATATATATATATATATAATTTGAAATAATGGAAGGAGACAATATCCTACCTAAGATTCAATTTGAGAAGGCAAATTGGGAATTTGAAGGTATTCACCAATATTTCTCAATATTTTCAGGTAATAAAAAACATTAATAAAATTTTCATGATAAGATTTAAGTGGGGCATTACATACACCCCTCCTTCAAAAAACTTCGTCCTGAACTTAGAATGAAAAGATACCAGGAGTTCAAAAGCATAGCAAACCAGAGAGTTATAGCAATAAAATTTGATAAGCTAGACAATGACATTACTTCCCAGTAAGAGTATCCAACTAATCTATATCCTCCTATCCATCCTGACCTACTTCCATTCCCACCCCATTCGTCCTCTGTTGCTTTATCAGTGGCAATGGCCATACTAACCACTGATAAAACTGACATGGTGGAAGCACCGACTACATCAACCTAACTTCCCCAGTAGGCAACTGGAAATTGTCACCACACGTCTAGGGGAGCGTGTCCACCACTTCCCTCCCCGATTCCAGGTTTCAGAGGATACATGGTGGGAAATTCCTCCACCCCTCCTTACAACTAGGGTCAATGCCCTAACACAAACCACACTACAGAGCTGGTTGGACTCATCATCAAATAATCCAATCAGATTGTCTTGTCACCTGTCATTTGCATTTTACTCATGTCATAAGAGTGCATATCAAGTAAATACCAAATGTAGTAGAATAATGTACATTATACCTTCCTCATGAGATGTCTCGACCTTCCCTTAATGGAAGAGTAGATCTCAGCTATCATATAGTTCTTTCCCCCTAAGGGTTAGCTCTCATTCATGCATTTATATAACAACAATTCATATAATCATCACATTATTAAGTCTAGTATCCACGTGTCAATCTGGAAATTCATACTGGAAGTAAATCATAAATTCACTAAGTCATTCATTTAAATAAATCATATCCACTTGAGCTATATATAAACCGAAATAATTTTGATAAGTCATGCACTAGATATCCATCACTAAGTGAGTCATACATGTAGGCCATACATCAACCATTTCTATCATCAGTATAAAATCTATCAATTGATTCATATAAGTAGTTTCACGTGTCAAACCAAATGCATCAATATTACATAATGTTCATAAATAAATAACATGGAACTACAAAATAGAACCTTACTATAGGTAGCTGTCTAAGTCAAAATGGGAATCACAGATGCTCAAAAAGTGAGGGGTAGTCACAATGCATAGTCTTTGCATCCTCCCAGGTAGTAGATCTTGGGCTATACTTGTCCCACTAGACCTTAACTTGGTCCATTGTGCGATGTCTGAGCTGTTGAACCCTTCTGTCCAATATGCTTAAGGGTTCTACATTACAGTTCCCATATTTGAGACCTGCAATTCCCACCAATCCAGTTTGTGAGATTCATCATAAACATAATGTCGTAAAATAGATACATGAAAAACATCATGAGTTTTATGCAAATGAGGTGGCAGTACAAGACGATAAGCAACTGGTCCAGTCTTCTTTTTTATCCTAAAAGGTCCTACGAACTGAGGTGAAAATTCCATCCCCTTCCCAAACCGAATGGTGATTTTGTTGGGCCGGATACGAATAAAAACTTGGTCCATGATTAGTCCTATGTGAATTAGAATAACTCTTATTTCTATCATGTGCTTCTTTTAACCTTTATTGAACCTGCTTTACCTTTTCCTCCATTTCTTGAACTAATTTAGGGCCAATTATTACTCGGCCCTCCAACTTTTCCCAACTCAACGGCATCCTACAAGGCCTTACATGTAGAGCTTGATAAGGAGGCATCCCGATTGAACTAAGATAACTGTTATTATAGGAAAACTCTACCAATGGTAATTACCTTTCCCACAGAGTCTAATTATCCATGACGTACAACCTAAGCATAGCCTCGAGAACCTGATTTACTCTTTTAGTCTACCCATCCATTTCTAGATGATATGTAGTGCTAAGGTTCAACTGAGTCCCTAATGTTGACTGCAAACTTGTCCAAAACCTATATATGTAAATCAGGAGTCTCTATCAGAAATGATCTTTGTGGGAAATCCATGTAGTCGAATAACTTCATTTACAAACACTCATGCCACATCCATAACACCATAAGTGTCCCTTACTGAGATGAAATGGGCCCTTTTGGTAAATTTATCAAATATAACCAATATAGAATTGTGCCTCTATGACGTGAGCGGCAAACCCACCACAAAATCCATGGAAATTACTTCCCATTTAGATGTAGGGATGTCATGATGTTGTAGGAATCCTACTGGATGGCGATGATCAACCTTCACTCGCTGACATTCAAGACATTTTGCGACAAACTGAACTATGTCATGATTCATGCCTACCCAAAAGAAGATTTTCTTTGTGTCTGCATACATCTTCTTTACCCCAGGATGTGCACAATAGAGTGCTCTATGAGACTCTTCGAGGATGGTTTTTTCTTATACCCCCTTCCTTAGGTACGTACATTCTCCCTTGGAATCTCAATAGCCCATCTGGTTCAAGGACATATCACTCAAACTTTGGTTCTATCTATTTCCCATTCTGGGTGGCTGAGATGACTTTTAGATACCAACTATCTTCAAAGAGTTTCTCCAATATCCACTCCCTTAAATTTACCTTTAAGGCTACTAGGGAGAAGGTTTGTGGCCTCCTGCTTAGTGCATCTGCCACTACGTTCTCCTTTCCCTTGATGTATGAGATTTCAAAATCATGCTCACTCATGAATTCACTCCATCAACTTTGTCTGGCATTCAAATCCCTTTGAGTGAAGAGATGCTTCAGCTTTGATGGTCCGTTCTTAACTCAAATCTTCTCCCAATGAGGTAGTGCCTCCACAACTTCAAGGCTAACATCACGGCTACTAATTCTAAGTCATGGGTAGCATATAACTGTTCATGTTACTTCAATTTTCTAACTGCGTAAGCTATTACACTGCCTTCTTGCATCAATACCGCACCCAATCCTTGTGTCGAAGCACCGGTGCAGATAGTGAAGTCTTTTCCCATGTTTAGTACTCAAAGGATCTGTGCACTAGTTAGTAGCCTCTTTAGTTTTGTGAATGTAGTGTCACATTCAATTGTCCATTCATACTTGACCCCCTTTCGTTGTAATGTGGTGATGGGTTTTGCAATCCTTGAAAACCCTTCCACAAACCTATGATAATACCCTACTAGCCCCATAAAACTATGTACCTCATGGGCGTTTTTTGGTACTAGCCAATCCATTATGGCCTTCACCTTTTATAGGTTAAATGAAATCCCTTCTCCTGAAATGATGTGCCCAAGGTAATGAACTTCCTTTTGAAAGAAGGAACATTTTGACAATTTCCCATACATTTGATTTTCCCTTAAGCAAGTCAACACCATCCTTAGGTGCCTTTGATGCTCCTCTTAATTCTTGGAATACACAAGAATGTCATCAAGGACGACTTGAACAAATTGGTCCAAGTACTTCCTAAACACACCATTCATGAGACTCATGAATACTATTGGTGCATTGGTTAAACCAAATGGAACAACTACAAACTCATAGCGCCCAAACCGAGTTCGAAATGCAGTTTTTGAGATGTCCTCTTCCTTAATCTTCAATTGGTATCTTTGAGAAGACCGGTGCTCCCTTCATTTAATCAAATAAGTCATCTATTCGAGATATAGGGTACCTACTCTTTATTGTGGCTCTATTTAAGCCTCTATAATCTATGCATAGCGGCAAGGAAACATACTTCTTCTTGAAAAAAATCATTGGTGCACCACAAGGTGAAATACTAGGTCTGATAAATCCCAAGTCTAAGAGCTCCTTTAATTGCATCTGTAACTCACAAATTTCTGGAGTTGTCATCCTATAGGGTGTCTTAGTTATTGGTTTTTCCCTTGTTTTTAGGTCGATGGTGAAATCAATCTCTCTTACAGGAGGTAATTCGGGAAATTCCTTCAGGAAAATATCCTTGAATTCTGGCAAAACTAGATGTTGATCTAAGGAAGGTCCTTTCTGGTCACTTACAGCCTCGACCAAATATAGTTTGCAACCTTGTCTGAGACAACATTTTACCTTCATCATGGATATGAATCATAGGGACACTCTCCTCTTGATTCCAAAAATCTCAATTGGTGTACCTTCATCATCTAAACAAATCACCTTCTTCTTGAAACAATCTACCAAAGCTCAATGAGCTTCTAGCCAATCCATTACAATAATTACATCATAGGTCCCCAATGTTGTGATGTATGCCTTCAACTTATTCCTACACGCCCCAAGGTTTACCTGACATTGGTCACCACTAGGCCCTACTTCTTGTTTTATTCCAGAAGCCATCTCAACTTGTTTAAATTCATCGTGCTCATAGGCTGCCAACCCACATTTTTCTAATGCAACTGGTGAAATGAAACTATCTGTAGCACCAAAATCAAACAAAATTTTAACTTTTACTTTGTTTATCATACCTGAGGTTTCTACCACGGTAGACTAGTGTTAAACTTTTTGATTGTCAACTATTGCATAGATTCGATGGTGGCTACCTGCTCTCCCCATTGGTTCTTTTCCCTCTCTTCTGTTGTTACCAGTTTGTAACTCAAGGCAGTCCCGCTAGTAATGAGGTCCTCTACATCCCCAACAAGTGATGCATGTTGGACCTTGAACCAAATGTTGTGGAGTTCTTTGGAAAGAGTTTCTTCCCCTAGAACCCCTGCCCCCACTTGCTACTCCTCGTGTATGACTTTGATTTGTATGCGCTCTTGAAGCTATGGGTGAAGCTGCACTAGAGACCATTGAAATCCCTACTATCGATGTTCTAGGTATAACCCTATTTCCATATGGTGGTGGCCTCGGAATTCCCCCCCCTTTGGAAGGTACAAGGGGCCTTCCCTATAAACCCTGTTTGGCATGGAAATATGGCCTTGCCTTCACCCTTTAATTCTAAGTTTTCTTCTACATAAGGAGCCTGCTCTACAGTTTTTGCAAATGAGGATGGTTTCCACATCTGTACCATTTCCCTAATCTTAGGTTTCAACCCTACATAAAACGATCTGCTTGGCGTTGGTCAATATCCATGTAGGAGACATACTTGACCAATTCCATAAATTTAATCTCATATTCTTCTACAGTACAACCTCCCCATATCAGGGCATGGAAGGCTCCTACCTGATGTTCTTCATAATATGCTGGCAGGTACTTCTTCCTAAACCTCTCCTCAAATAATTCCCAAGTATTTGTGTTTGGAGTGAGGTGCAGTTAATACTCCAAGTTACCCCACTAATTCAGACCACTATCTCTAAGTTGGAATATTTCTATTTTGGCTTTGGAATTGGAATGGTAATCCCTTAGTGCAAAACACCTGCTCATCCCTTCTAACCAGGCTTCTACACGCTCACTGCCACGACCTCCTACAAACTTTGGGAGCTTAATCTTCTAGAGATCCCTAGTAATGTCCTAAATTGGAGGTCTTCTATAATAGTCTCTAGATCCCTCAGGGTTCCATAACCCTGATGGAGGGTGTTCCCCTTCCATTTCATTTGTTTGGCACCCTCTTGAGGTCTCATTAATTGCTTCCTGGGAACATAGGATGAGAGTCAATTCTGGTGCAGGTAGTGGGTTATTTGAAGGAGGTCCTTATGAAGACTCTCTGGGCCCTTGGTTCCTTCGTGTCCTCACCATTTTGATTTTTTTAAAATCTGCACGATATCTAAGACTTATTAGCACTATTCCTAACATTTTCTACCACACTCTAGATAGTCCAAAGAGAACCCAAGCAATAGATCAATTCAAGTTCTGCCCAGTTACTTCTAAGCCACAAATTTAAACTTTAGAACATGTTATCATAGGCTAGATTACTGGTTAAAAACATTGTTGGTGCTTTGTTTAAGTGTTGTGTGCATTTTTACCTGCCTACCAACACCTCATTTCTATTTGTTGGGCTAGTGTTTGCTACGCAAACTGCTATAACTAAATTTCTCCTTAAACCTATAGCTGGTCAATCTACAGCATTAATTATTCATCTATGGCTTGCAAGTCCGCTAAATAATTTCATATATTTTCCAAACTTCAACAATTTCATCTTAAGATTCGTACATTATTGTAGTTTATTGATTGGGAACAATGAAAGACTGTATTTTGATCAATATGAAAGAAATGCTTCGAGAACAAAATATATATCAACTTTGTTTAGTGAAGATGGCTGAAGAACACTTCGAACATGCATCAACCAAGAGATTAAGGCAATTCCCGACACTCTGGAAGAATATCTCTTAGCATGGTAAGAACCATGGCTGCATTATCCAAGACACTAAATACCATCAAAATATTTGGAAGGCCAAAATTTCCCAGTGACAACTTCATCATATGATTCTTTTATGATTGCAACTCAATTGATTCAAACGAATGGAAAAACTCTATTTTGGCCCATATGAAAAGCTTAACATATATTTATTTCTATAAACAAGTTTAGATATATTTACTTGCATGCAACAAAGTCAAGAACAAATCAAAATTAAATGCAAAATTCCAGTAGGGAGTTGAACCAAGAATGAATTTCACTGATAATCCAATAAGGCTTTTAACATGTTATAACAAAAAAAAGCTTGAGTAAAACTCTCTAGCTTTAATATTTTATAATATAAGTAACATGAGTGAAACTCTGGTAGACCATTGTGATTCATTATAAAAAAAATCCATGGTGCTAAAAGAACAAAGTAGAAAAGAAAAATAGAAAAGAGCATACAAGGGGGAAATATCCTTGCAGTCATTGATTATAGTATTTTAAATAGTGTTTCAAGATACAAAAAAAAAAAAAAAAAAATCATTCAGCTTCCATTAATCTTCAGTAACTCATCATTCTCTGAGTCAAAATAAAAAATCTTGAAGTCACCCACCTTATCAAAGAGTACAGATAGGACCTACTATTTCCCTCAAAGCAGATATAACAGCACGACAATATCTGAACCATTAATTCCTTAACAGATGTTTTGAGAATTCTCACATGTGCCCAATTACTGGCATAACAGAAGCCTCAATGTATCTAATGCAATCGTTAATGTGTTGTGGATGTCTCGATTCAGGTTTTAAGTGGTTGTTTACTTGGGGAAGAAATTTAAACCATATGATGTAAATTAAAAATTTGTCAGAATAAAATGAAACCCATGGTGAAATTTTTGATATCAATCGTTTGTAAAAATGCATGGAAGTGGAAAATTAGTAATGGATTATTTTTCACTAGACCAACAAATTAAGTCACATGACTAAAACATGAAATCAAACAGGAAAGAGAAGATTATTACTACCATAGAATTACAGAGTTACATGATAACAATTTTTTATTTTTTTTAGTCAATTGCAAGCTTAAAATAACATGCTTAAATCTACAAAAATTCGAAAACATGTAAGGCACACAAAATAGTCACCCTTCAAGTTTCAACTAATACAAGAGGAACAAGAACAAAAGGGTTTTCAAGTAGACCCCAGTCTTGGAACTTAGACAAGACTTGATCATGTTAGTAAGGTTTGCACATACACACTCAAATCAGTGTTGAGATGTTGTCATTGATGTAGAATAGAGGGCCAGAGACAACCATGGTCAAAGTCAGATATTTGAGAGGCCCATGAGAGAACTCTTTCCATAGATGTTATATATGCAGAGATTAATTAATGGGTATATCTAAGTTGTGATTATGTGTCGTAGTTGACCTCAATATGTAGAAAAACAATTTCAAGAAAAGCTTCAAACATTTGATTTGATGTCATAGTCAAGCATTGCTATAGACTTTGCGGATTGGGATCAGAAGCTGACATTAAATGTAGGAATTTAGATCTCTGCTTGCTTCCAATTTTCTATTTTTCAATGTGAATGAGTGGAATAGGGAATAACCAAAGAAAAAAAAAGTGGGACTTTTAGTTTGGGTGCTCTTCAAGTCTTTTGCATAACACATCTTACAACCATCACCAACAACCTCTTTAAAAATATGTTCTCACACTGGAATAACATTGTTAATGGTGTTAGAATCTTGTACTAGAATTCATTCCATCCACTTGTGTGCTTTTTATTTATTTTTAGCAACAGTGGGAAGTTGAAAGACGACCATCCAAACAGTAAAAACACCACCTAAATTGCCTAGATTCAGATCAGCTCCTACATAAAATATAAAAGTAATACAAGTCCACTCAAATCAAATTACAGGTCGGCTCTTAAAAATTATAGATGCCTGGACTTGTATAAATATGAGTCTAGACCATGCCATTTCAACATGACTAGATTATAAGTCTTCCAATTTAGTTGAGAAAAAAAAATGTTGAGGTTGTATCGCACTGAAGTTAAATCACAATTTCCTGAAGCAAAGGCAGAGTCATTCTGAGTCAAGCAGAGTAATATTTGTAAGTTTATATGAGCCCCTGTATCAAGCTATGAGGGTTGTTGTGGAGAGAAATCTACCTAAATTTGTAAAAGAGTGAAGTGTAAGGTCGAAATTGAGCATTGAAACAGTGTTTAGAAGCGTACAAGCCAAGTCAAGCCCATGCGGAGCCAAATCCATGCGAAATTGAATTGAAGTGAAAACTTTGTATATTTATGTGCTTGGTCAACAGAAGGTATGAGGCCTAATAGCCAAAAACTAATAGATAGGTGATGCAGACATTCCTATCCATAGTAAGAGATTGGGTGCCTAATAAGCAAAGAATTTAAGGATTCTAGGCATAGTGAGAGCGTGGGTGCCTCTTAAACACTTTCAGCAGTGCCAACTCAAAATTATTAATTAAAAAAAAAAGGAGGAGGAGGAGGCGGTCTATCGCCTTGGCCTCTATTATAAACGGTGACAACCGTAAAAGGCACAAATGTATTTTCTTTCAAATCCCTAAATCTAAAATCAAGGCTACTCCAATTGCAGCGATAAGGCAGAAAGACCAATCTTTTTTTTATCCCATTTCAGAACATCAAGTTGGGAATATTAATAAACATATTAACAAAGGAAAAATCAAATTAAATGGATTTAACTTGAAGAGAACATTTAAAGAAACCAAAATAAAATAACACTCGCAGTCTTCCCTGCTAAGTAACGAACTAACGGGGTCTACTAAATATGGGAGTACATTTGGAAATGTGATATGAATATAAAATTGGTAAATTAATGGGAGATGACCATGTCTTCTCCCAAGTAAATCTGAGAGTACATTTAGGAATGTGAGATGAATATATATATTGGTAATTAAAAGGAGAGGACCATGTCTTCTCCCAAGTAAATGTGAGAGTACATTTGGGATTGTGAGATGTAATTAAATGAAGAGGACCATGTCTTCTCCCAAGTAAATGTGGGAGTACATTTGGGAATGTGAGATGTAATTAAATGGAGAGGACCATGTCTTCTCCTAAGTAAATGTGAGAGTACATTTGGGAATGTGAGATGAATATATATATATATATATATATATAATGAAATAATGGAAGGGGACCATATCCTACCTAAGATTCAATTTGAGAAGGCAAGTTGGGAATTTGAATAAAATAGAAATAATGAATTTTATATTAGTAAATAAATTTATAGTTTCCAATCATGAAGGTATTCACCAATATTTCTCAATATTTTTAGGTAATGCAAACATTAATAAAATTTTCATGATAATATTTAAGTGGGGCATTACACAATTTGATCATCGGTAGGGATAATCGAAGGATCTGTAAAGTCTGAGATCATATTGACTTAAAGAACATTTGGAAGTGCAAGAGAAAAAGTACCCATTAAATCAGAGTCTTTGAAGAGACTTGCTCCCATGATCTCATAAGGAATCTCAATATTTCCCACATAAGGAATGTTACTACTCGATGAACCAAAAGAAAAGAAAGACAGTTGATCAACTGTGACTATTTTTCCTTCATGAGGAAAAAGAAGTACACAGAACAAAGAAGACACCACAAAAAACATGGTGTGAGTCCAGATTCACCCGAGAAGAAGGTTGTAGTTGATATTGGCATCAACAAATTATACTTATAATTCAACAATGTTGCCTTCTAATGTAATCAATAAGTTCGTGATAATACCGTATGGTCTTGAACCGTTGCCATCAAAGGCTTCCAAGGTGTTCAAATATTGGTTAAGAGGAGGAGAGTCAATGGATTTCCAACACGAAACTGACATGATGCAAGTCGAGGCACCTTCATCAATAACCATTCGATGAATCATATTTCCTTTGATAAGGACCTGGATTATAAATGTAATCTGATGAGGGAGACAAGGGAGATGAGGTACATGACTCTCTAGATCAAAATTAATTAGACTTGAATCAGAAGGATCAATAGCACCTATAACGGATAACAGTGAATTCCGTTGCATTGGACAGGATTGAAGAGCCTCCAAGATAGACATCACCGAAGGTTCCTAAGCTAAATCCTCAACAAGATTGTAATGTTGTTCAATTCTAACATTCGGATTGAAATATGACTTCCGAAGAACACCTTTAAGAGGTGGCCGAATGACGTACTCACTATAAGGGCACTCGATATGGAGCAGACCAGAAGAGGATGGATTAGAAGTAGAAGGAGTATCATTGGCTTCTTTCTCCATGATCTGCTTAGACATAGATTGATAGTCCTTGGTTCGAGTAGCAATCAAGATAGGTGATTAACCTTGTATCATGAACACTTGGGAATGTGAGGAAGCAGAAGATTGAGGCTGGTCTACCAATTTGGTCTATTGTGATGGAAAGGGTTCCTTTAAGATAGCCAGATTCCCTTTCAACAAGTGACTAACTTCAGATCGTCAAGGACAATCCTTAGTGTAATGATCCTCCTCACAGATGAGACAAGGATATTTCGGCTTTGTTCAAGAAGCATCATCAGCAGAAGATATAAGAGGGTCTTGTTTTGGGGCATTGGCTTTGGCCTTACCTTTGCCCTTATTTTTACCCTTAGAGGACTTATCTACTACGGTAGAATGGACAACATGAACCTCAGAGGTTTTACTAGGACTAGATGAATTCTTAGAGGGATTATTGGAACCAACGTTCGATAATGATTTCTGCATGGAAGAATATTTCGCGGGAATCTAGGACATGGAACCAATCACACCATCAACAGGTGGTGTATCCGGAGACTTAAATGTTGTCAGATCTGATGATGGTCTTAGAGCATCATGTAACATCTCATACAATGTGACAAATTGTGAATAGACCAGGTCTAAATACTCATCACGGGCGATAGCTTGCTATTTTGTAACACATCCACCCATGGCTATGTCCTTAGAAATTTTGCTAACAAATGATTTTGTGAACCATTCTGTCAACAACTTATCAGTAATCTCAAACTTGATGAGGTGACGCTAACGTCTCCATTCATGGATATGATCAGAGATGTGGGTCATGGTCTCTTGCTTAAGTGACGTAAGCAAATGGGTGCCAGTTTCAAAGTGAACCGGCAATTGGAAATGAGTAAGGGAAGCCATAGCGAGAGAGTTGAATCCATCGTAGTTACCTCGAGGCAATTCAATGTACCATTTAGCGGTATCACCTATGAGAGTTATTTGAAAGAGTCAAAGACGGATAGAATCATCGACGTACAAATTAGAGGAGCACTAGAGGTGATATGTCATCATATGGGCTTGTGGACCCTCCTTTGCTTTTCCCTCGAATTTGAGGCAATTTCTCTGAATATTCGTTGGAACTAGAGGCCAATACAGTGAATGAAGAATGGGATCATTCGTGAACCTCAAAACATCAAGAAGCTCCAACATAGCCAAGAAAGGAAATTGTGTGTTAAATGGCATATAGGACCTTTGAGGAGACCCAAATTGTGGCCTCCATCCTTGTTGGTAAGGATTTTTCCCCCATAGTGGACTATTTTGTCCATATGGAATCTAATTTTGTCCCCACTGAGGGTTACCTTGCCCGTAAGGAGGATTCGGTCATGGGTAGGTTTGATACTGCCCTGCCATAGGCCATTGATGAGCATTGTATGCGGCATATATGTTATAAGGTAGTTGAACCAGTTGACCTTGGACATGAGGATTTTGAACCTATTGCTGCAGGGTTTAACCTTGACCTTGCAAAGGCTGACCTTTCTTATACGCATATAAGGCTTGTTGCTTGCATGGCTGACCTTGTTGTTGCAAAGGTTTGCTTTTTTTCCGTAAAGGTTGGCCCTGCGGCTACAAAGGTTGTCCCTGCGAGGACAAAGGTTGGGAGGACTGCTAAACAAACTGTGTCTATGGCTACAAAGGATGTTGTGATTATTGCAAAGGTTTCCCTTGTGGTTGTATAAGTTTTCCTTGTTGTTGCAATGCTTGCCCTTACTGCTGCAAAGATTTCCCTTGTTGTTGTGAAGGTTTCCCTTGCTGCTATGAAGGTTTTCCTTGTTGTTGCAAGGGTAGTTGAACAGTTCCTGGGGTTATACCCTGAGGGTATTGATAGTTCTCAAATTGGATTTGGCCATATCCACCAAGCACGGCGGATTGACCAGGCTGAACATAAGGCCCAACTTGAGGAATGTAAGGCATATTTACCATAGCTTGCAAACCATATGGGACATAAGTTGGTTGGAATGGAACCTGAGCCATGTACAGCTGCTGATATTGGACATTACCTAACCTAGATGGGCCAACAAGGTTAGGAATAGCACCATAAAAAGGTTGATTCATTCCAAACATGTGAGTTTGTAATCCACTCAAACTGGTTTCACTTCACATAATGGGGGTATGTATATATTTCCCCCTAGGTGGTGGTACAATATGTCCACTCACTAGAGGGCTAGAAGAACTTACCAAGACCTGACCTAAGACAGTCGGTTGAACCGGAAGAGTTGGTCGAAACGACGAAACAAATTGAGATGGAATGGTACGTTGAACCATAACTGAAGTGACTTCAGTTTTCACAATTAGTCAAGTGTCTTAAATGAACGGGCCTGATGTAGGTATAATGTCGGAAGACCAAATGGGGTCCTGATACAATGACGAGCCACTAGGAGTGCCCGAAACCAACTGAGCTAAAGAGGTATAACCATGCCGCAATATGGGCTCACTGAGCTTGGGATAAGAGAGAGATGAGACTCTTCCTATAGAAGGAAAGCCTTCTGGAGGGAACTCGTATCCCTGCTCATCATCTATCTAAGGAGTATGGGTAGCGAATACTTCCAAATGACCCTGAGAGGAGACTGGGACTTCGCCTTCTGACTCCATAGATGGAAACAATTGGTGATGAGGAACTGGAGATGTATGAGGAGATAACTCCAAAGGAATACCAGGAATTTCATACGGACTATATGGATGTTATGGAGATATCACAACAGGATCAAACAACAGGTTCGATGGATAAACAACCAATCCTTCCAGACTTTCAGGAATCCACGAACTCGCAAGTGTCTGAATAGGATTATCAGAGGAATCTAGATCATATTCTTGAGGTGACTAGGAATTTGATGGAGGCAGATGCGAAGACAAAGGTTGGATACTCAGAACAATTCCAAGTTCAACACCTTGATCCTCAAGCGACTAAGGAAGTTCTGGATGAACTCCTTGGGAGGACCCTTCAATATCAAATAACGAAGGGGAACTATGAGATGGACTCAATGGTTCTGCCACGGTGGCTTCCCCTCAACGACAAAAAAGGAAAGGAAATTTTTTATTAAGGCTTTAACAATCTTTAAATTAAAAGGAAATTACTCAATTGGGTCTATGAAGCAACTGCTTGGGATTGACATGTTTATCGTGGGTAGTTAAATTTTAGAAACAGAAACATTGACTTTTCATTTTTTAAGAGTTGAGAAAAGGACGAAAAGGTGACTATAGTCGCTTTCAATAGTTTTGTGAGCTTGAAAGGACAAATTGCTTGATGATCTCTTCAAATTTAAAGATTCAGAAAAGATCAAATGACTACTCAAGTGAATCTAGGTAAAATGATTACCAAGTAACTGTGAACTGCAATACACACCTTAGCTAATAAATTAACCAAGGATTTGACGTACGTGTAGGCAATATCCCCGAATGTTGTGTTCGGTGTATCACGTTTACAGGGCAGTAGACTTTTCTTCCTACGGATAAAGGATTGAAACCTAGGGGGGTATCCCTTTATATACTCGATGGTACACGGAGCACAAGTCCATGCTAGAGTTGTCTAATGCTGAAGCGAATGACATCTGCTAAGTTTTAAAGACCCTGAAACACGTCTCTAACCTAGACCACTAGATATGATCATTAATGTTTCATATTTTCCTTAGGTTAATTGATATATTTTAAAGTTTATCTTGTAATTATGTCTCAATTTCAAGGCCTTAACGATGTTACCTTTTCCTAAAATGAAAACTAGATGATGAAATGAAATCTTTCAATTCAATCATACGTAGGGAAGAAAATCACTCAAATCATGCATCAAACCAAATGAAAAAATGTATCCATAACACTCTTCAAATGTTAAATGAAGAATATGAAATCTAATCTTTCATATGGTAAGCAAATATAATGTCAAAAAAATCTTAAAGAAAAATTTCCTTAAGATGTAACGATGACTTTCCTCTTTTCAAAAATGCAACTAATGTAATCTAGTGCAAAGGAAAAGAGAATGCAAGCAAAACAAGAAGTATGAAAATCTCTTTCACATCATTCATTCGAATGCAACACAAAATTTTCTTAAAACTAGGAAAATAATAGCACTTTCACGTTCAGTTCGAAACATAAAAACGTCAAAGAAAACACTTTCTTTTGATTCCAATGAGACAATCGATTTGTAATCTATTGTTCGTCAAATGAAGCTTAAGTAACTTTCACTATATCCACTAATGAAAACAACTTAAGTCACAAGAACCAAAAATTAATCTACAAGCATCTCTGAACACACAAAGACTCTTTAACACAGGAATCGGTCTCTGATCTCTGATGGGAAGATCAACGTGTGTATGAAGGTTGACCTAGAAAGCCTAGGACCCTAAAATACTAATCAAACTTCCAAGACAATCAAGCCAAGTTAAAAGACAATTGAAATCAAACAATGAGAGAGTCAATGAAAAACACATTGGTAAATCACACAGAGAAGACAACTAGAATTTAAAATCAAAGAAAAACCCTAAATTTCTTAATTTTCTGCAATCATCGCACCTGTCAGCAGTAGAGTAGCAATCATCATTACTGTAACTAAAAAACCCACAATATCATTGCGACTTTTAGACTCAAATCTGCAATGGTCGAGGAAAAGGACAAAGAAATCCAAAAATTTCAAAAACAGTTCAAGTTAACAATCTTCGCGCATCCATCAGATAACGAAAATGACTTCAAACAAGAAATGAAGTCTAAAAATCAATGGTTGACCAAACTCGTCAAAAGACAAGGTGAAGGGAGGGAAGGAAAATTTCATAGGCTCCCTAATGGAGTTGTCATTTTGTTGACTAGGTTAATCCTCTCTACAGACAGAGACGATCCCTCTAGCCCAATGAGTGGGTCTAGCAATTGAAGGGACAATCAACTAGACATCTTCCCAAATTATAATTGGAAAAATAGAACAAGGGAGAAGGCCTACCTTGCTTTGATGTTAATCCAATTTCCTTTGTTAAGATCTTCGAACTACTTGTGTCACGGACTTTTTCCTACTTCTTCTAGTGCTTATGTACATGCACATGTGACCAAGAGACAACAAAGCATGCCAAAACCAATAGAAAATCCAATAATAACCCATTTAGTTGATTAAGGAATTCCAAACTAATACATACATGAACATATATATTTTGGAAAGATGAACTAGCAGTTGTATTATTATTTAAAGAATAAAGGGGAAGCTTACAACCATATCCTTGATGTTGAAAGGATCTCCTTAAGTGGTAATCTAATTCCAAGCCAAGAAACTCGCCAACACTCCTTCTCCAAGTCTAATGAATGGCCTCTAAGCACAAGCTCAACATAGGGGTGCAAATGGACATTGATCAACCATTTGGGAATGGTAGAGAGGGACTTTATAGGTTGGGAGAGCTCCAAAGATAGGATTAAGCCCACATCTTAAGGAGGTAGCTCATAGGGATGAGACCAAGAGGTTAAATTAAGAGGATTCGACCTCATCTATGCGAAACCACCTCCAACTCGCTGCTCTAGAAGCTTCTAGATCATGAAGCTTCTCATCCTCTTTGGGAAAACTTCCTTTTTGAGACCATCGTGAGTATGAGAGCAAACATATCGATGACATCGTTGGCTTAACAAGGTGCAACAGGTGATCATCATGATTTTGAGCTTCTTAAGGGCGGTAACTCTCATTTTAGGGTTTAATGAGCCATTTCTTCAAGGAAAGCTACAGATATTTTCCAAGCAAAGTTAAAGGAGGGATCTGAGTTGTATACATTGATGAGTATATTGTATAATGATCATGTTTCAGGAACTTCAAGGTATGTCACAGGGAAGTGCAGGAGGCATGACAAAATGCTATGTAATAGGGGATAAATCATTTTTAGGAAGAGGGATTGTTCTTTTGTAAAGAAGCCTACAGGGGGACATTTTTGTTATTCTCTAATCAAGGAACCCATTAGATTTATCTCTCATATATTTCATAGCCTTGTTTTCTCTCTTTTTATTATGTTAAGCTTATCATTCCATCTCCTGTTATTTTTATTTTAAATGCAATTATTGTAGCTTTCAAGCTAGTGTCATTATATATTCAAGGATTTACAAAGACAATTTGTATTTCAAAGGTCTACACAATTTCTGAGATGTGTAAAGTATTTATACAATGAACATAATACAATTAAATAATTTTGTGTATGTTCAACTCTAACAATGTTACCAACTTAAGGGGTGGCAAGATAGAGGGGAATTTCCCTGAGAATCAAGAAGAACATAGGTATGCTTGGGGTTTAGGTCACACTTCCAACCACATTGTTGAAGCTTATGCCTTATATCAGGGTTTGATGCAAATCGTAAATCTAGGAATTGAGGAGGTGTTTGTTTTTAATGATTACTTGAATATAATTCACCATTTATATTCAAGATCTCTCCCCTCAAATACAAAGTTAAGTAAAGTTTTCAAGTGGATTTATCAATTGTATCAATCTATCCCCAAGAAGAAATGCCTCCTTGTTTTCAGATCAAACAACACCGATGTTGATCACATGGCTAAGTTAGGGTCAAGGCTAAATCAAGGTGAACATTGGTGGGATGGGAGAATGGGTATGCTCCCCTTCCTTGACAGAGGAAAAGGGGTGGATGCTTTATAAATTTTGGTTTTTGTTAGGATGGTATTGATGAATGTACAAGTGGAATATTATAGACATTTTAACATTTATTCAAAAGCTTCAAGGTCAAAATTATATAGATGGTAATTGATAATTACTCTATTATAACCATATCCATTGGTTTCAACTTTCTTATGTAAATTATGTATCTAAATTGCTTAGCCCAGTGTCTTTTAATATAATAGTTATTCTCGGTTCTTCTAAAAAAAACAATGTTGCCAACTTAATGAGAACTTTAGTGAGTTCTTATTTTTTGTAGATCGCACCAAATCATGATTTTCATACTATTTTTTAAAAGTAGTGATGCATCTCTCTTTTTCATTTTAACGTTAAAATTCCAACATTTTTCAACCATTGGATTAAAAGTCAAATAGCATGCTAAAGATTATATGAAAAATCACGCTAAAGTGAAAAAGTGATGTAGCATCACTTTTTTTTCTCAAGGTTAAAATCTAAGCATCTTTCAATCATGACATTAAATACCAAATATCATAGTAGATTAAAATTTAAATGTCTTTCAATCATGATTATGAAAGACATGAAAAAACACATTGAATGTAAAAGTGGTGATACAACAATACCTCTTTTTTTAGGGTTAAAATTCAAACATTTTTCAATCATAGCATTAAAGACCAAATATCATGATTACAAAAAATCTTTAAAAAAAGTATTTAAAGCTTGTCTAGCTTTCTTTCTTTTTTTCATTTCTTAAATGTTGGTTTTTTAAGTATTTGTCAAAATTGTCTAATTTGTATTTTATTTTATTTTTTAGGGTTAAAATTATCAATTAATTAATATTATGGCCTTGGCCATTGGTATGATGTAAAATTATAGTTCCTTATTAATTTTTTTTAATAATTTACACTTAAAAAAAATTATAATAATTTTAAAGAAAAATAAATTTAAAAAATAAATTAAAGAAAAAATCAATATATAAATATAAATATTATAATATAATAATATAATATTTATATATATTATATATATATATAATAATATATATATATATAAAACACTCTAAAATTAACCATCACAATAATAATAATAATTTAAAAAATAAAATGATTTTATAAAATTGTTAATATATTTTTTAAAAAATATATAATAAAAAAGGGGTTTAAAAATATAACTAAACTTTAAATTTAAAAAAATTATAAAGTAAACATAAACTTTAAACTTTAAAAAATTGTGTGTATATACATAGGGAGCCGTGGAGAAATATTGAAATAATCTAAAAGCAATTCATAACATATAACCTCAAGATCAAGGGAAATACTCCATATCCTATCCTCTTGATCGAAGTTCGCCTGTCCCCATTGAAAGTGTGGTTGTATTTAGATATCTGATGTATAGGAAGAAGCTTCACAATATGAAATCCAAGAGGCTACCAAAAATTGCTTCTAACTTTAGTTAAAATCCCCACCTGCGCCTCAAATGCAAGTGGCATCAGGATGATCAGCCTTGGCTCAACCTTTGGGGGATTAAGAAGGACGTCATCTTGGGAAGCAAGGATAGTATCAAAGATACTATTACTTCCATTTGTAAGGAAAAGATGTAGGATGCTAAGGAGTTGGAGAGTAAAAGGAAGCTAAGGTACTATAAAGAGGTGAACAACCCCACCCTTGATAACCAGAACTATCTCTCTGTGTTAACTAGCACTAAGAAGAAAATGAACATTGATAGGATTAGGACTAACTCTCATGAGATTTGGAGTGAGATCGGGTGGTGGTCTACTCCCAAGACTCCCTGGACGATAGAATTTGTCAGATTTGTGATACTAATAAGGTGGAATATGAAAAGCACTTCCTTTTAGACTGTCCAGCTCTTGCCCACATCTAATCTCAATTCCATATCATCAATCACACCTCCAATCTTCTTGACTTGTTAAGCCAACCCAACTATAGTGATCTTGGAATGCTTCTTTCCCTGATCCTTGATCATAGAAACAAGATTTTGAACAATGAAAATTATACTCTCTTTTCTTGAGGTTCGATAAACCACATTGGTCTTAGTGGACGTTAATCAGCATCATCATCATCATCATTTAATTAAAAAAGTATAATTGTTTATTTATTTATGAAAAGGTTTGGAGTGTGTTATAAAATTGCTTCTATTTGGCTAAGAACTTGTTTTTTGGGGATTTAAGGAAATAGGTTAATAGCTCAAGACCCAAAGGCAAGTAAATCTAGGTGGCATATTTTTCCTTGAATAACAGTGATGAGTCAACATACATTCCCAGGTAGCAGTCAACAATCATTGCCCTAGTTTAACCATTAAGTTATGATAGGCTTTCCCACTGTAGAAAAGGGAAAAACAAAAAGAGAGAAGAGAAAAGGGGAAAAAAATCTAGTGGGGGGGAGTTATGCCTAGCATTTCCAACATTCATATATTTGATTTTGACCTTGTGAATACGATAATTAGACATTAATTATTGAAGAGTGATTGTTAGTACCAAGCCTTGCCACACTATACTCACTTAAGAGTTCACAAGACTTGAATATAATATAACAATATTCAAGACATTATAACATATCATGTCACTAGTGGGAATTAGAATCTGGGTAGGAAAGATAATAGCAATTCTGCCCAAATAACCCCAAATGACATATATATATATATTATATAATATATATATATATATATATATATATATTTTTTAAAATTTCAAATTTTCATTATGTTTTTTTATTTCTTTTTTTCTTCTCTTCTTCTTCTCTTCTTTTTTTTTTTTTTTTTTTTTTTTTTTTTTTTTTTTTTTTTTTTTTTTTTTTTTTTTTTTTTTTTTTTTTTTTTTTTTTTTTTTTTTCTTTTTTTATCTCGTATATATGAACTAAGTATACTTTATTTGTTTTTTTTTATATTATTATATTTACATATATTTTCTAATTATTGTTTTTTTCATTTTTAATTTTACTAAATTTCATTTTTTTTTTTTTAAAATAATAATAATGAATTGACTTAGAAGTCTGCTTGGGGTAGCTCAATTGGCAATGGCCGTGGAAATGAAGTCTCACCGAACCGGAAGTCTTGGGCTCAAATTTTGTGCTATCCCCCCGGGTGAGAAGTTGGGAATGGTGAAGATGTAGTATTACAAAGCTTACAAAAATAATGGTTTAGAAAAGATGTTTTTTATAAATTATTTAATTTGTTTTTCGTATTTTTAATTAAAAATAAATAAAATTTGCATTACATCAATTTTGTTAAAGATGTTTTTCATGATTTTATGTACAGTAATGATGATTTTATAAGTCATAGTCTAAAAAACTATTGTAAATTAAGTGCCTCATTAAAAATAGGTTGTTGTCTTAGGTTGAGATCTTGAAAGAGCTAGACTACAAGCCAATCTATGCCAATTTTCATTCAATGACAACAATAGGAGATTTTCATCTCTAAGAGTTTCAATGGATACGACACTTTTTTTGTTCTTATATGGCCAGATTGGGCAGGTGTCCACCTTCGCTCCCACCCCATGCTCCAGATATCACTACTTTTAACTCATTGGTTGCAAATGGGTCGCACTACCAAAAGGAAAAGCCTTCTTATTTTGTCAAGAAGATGGAAGAAATTCCAAAATTCAATATTTTTGTGCAACAGTCAAGAGCATGAGCCCTCCAACTGGCTAAATTGGATTGGTAGGCCAATTCATGGGGATCTGGCCTTCCCCGCATTTTGTGAGATTGTGGGTTGAAAAGAATTCGAAACCCATGATTAAAGGTTCTATGATTTCGGTTTTATGTGGAAAATGTTTTTCATCTTCTTTTTTGAGAACAAAGATGATCAAGACCTTACTTCATGGGGTCCAAGGGCTATATCTGGATTGATGGAGAATAGATTTTAAATTTTAAAGTGATGTCCCATATGTTGCTCCTATTTGTTAAAGATTCTCTTTTTCCCCTACATTGTTGGAATGATACGACTTTCAGAAATATCAACAATGCACTTTGGAAATGAATTGATCAAGTTGAGCCACCAGATGGGCTCTTCTATTGTTTAAGAGTATGTGTGCAGGTAGATATAGATAAGGGGCTCCAATTATAAATAACCCTAAATATGCATAGTTGGACCTATATTTAGGAGGTTGACTATGATCAACTTCTTTTTAAATGCAAAGTTTACCATGAATATGGCCACTTTGCAAGAATTTGACAAATGAAGCAGGAGGAGGAGAAAAAACAAATGAATGAAGGAGAACAATGGAAATAACAAGGAGGAGAATAGGTCTATCTAAATAATATAACAATCCACCAAAGAAATAAAATTAGAATGGGAACAAAGGGAAAGTACCAACTTCCCTAAAGTGATTCACTCTATGGGGAGGGGAAGGATCTAGTAAAGGCCAAAATGAGAAAAATAGCAACTTTAAGGTTCTCAATTCAGTGATTGAAGGGAAAATTCTTGAAACCAATGTACAAGAACGGGTATAAAATTCGGGATCAGGACATGAACTAGAGAAAAATGATGAATCCATGCTTCCATTAGAAAATGATCCAATACCAAAGAGGCAAATAGTGGAATCTTCCTTGGAAGAGGAATAATTCATCTCCTCTAAAAGCTCCAAATTGGGGCCTTCCTTTCTGATCTTAGGTGATGAGAATTCGGAGGAATAAAATGAAGAAGAATTAGCAAGGCTCCAACAAAAGGCTAGTCAACAAAACAATAGAGAGGTAATCCACGAAAGAACAGAGAAGGATAAGGAAATGGGAACAGAAGAAATATTCATTCCAAAACTAAAGGGATATAGAAAACCCATAAAAGGAGGAAAACCTATCCCTCGACAAGGGGCTATTCATACAAAAAATAATGAGGGTCCTTTCCTAAAATTATAGGGGATTGGGGTCAACAAAAAGGAAGGAGGAAGTGAATTATTTTATCAAGAGAGAGAGATACCCTTAGTTATCCTGCTCCAGGAGACAAAAATGAGGGATCAAGAGGTCCTCCAAAATCAGCATAATATTTGGAATAGTAGTGGGATTCTTTTTGTTAGTGCAAGAGGATCTTAAAGCAGTATATCCACCACATCTTCTCTTAGATTTATATAATCTAGTTCAATATCTCACTAGTTGGCTACTCATTTTATATATATTCCTTGAAATCATGTATTCTCCATTGTCAATATTTACCTGCTTGTTCAATTCAAAGAAAAAAGGATTGTTGAAATTCCTTAGTGGCCCTTAGGGACATGATTTTGGGATCAAAATTCATATCGAGTGGCGACTTCAATACAACCGTGCATTAGTGGAAGAAAAAAGGGGGATCACACATTTGACACGAATCCCAAGAACACTTATAAGACCTTATCCATAAAATAAAAGTGTTGAATATAAAGCCTTCCCCAAACAAATTCACTGAGAGGAATAAGTGGATTGGACTAAGCCATATTGTTGTTCGGTTAGATAGATTTTTTATTTTAGATTCACTCTTATCCCAAAAAAAATTATTCATTTTTAGAATCTTCTCTTAGATTAACTCAAATCAAAGGTCAATCGCTCTTGATATCTCAAAAGACATTAACTTTGGGCCATTACCCTCTCGCTAATATCTGATTTGCGAAAACTTGCCAAACTGTTGTGATCTGGTGAAGAAGGTTTGGAGCAAGTGGGTTTTGGGAAACCCAGTTATGATATGGCAAGAAAATATCAAGTGTTTGAAGCTTGCATTAAAACAATGGGCTCAAGACTAGTGATCAAAAAAATGGGGAAAGATATAGGTACATGAAAAAATAATGGAAATTGTACAGGATAATAAGGAGAATGGGTTAGCGACACATGATTCGATGTAATAAGAAAGAGAATAATTTGTATTCTATCATAAATCTCTCAAATAGGAAGAATGTATTTGAAACTTAAAATCTCAAACCATTTGGTTAAAATTCGGAGATATGAACACAATGTTTTTCACAAGCAAGCAAAAAATCGAGTCTAGAAAAATAATATTAAAGAGATTGTTGCAAGAGGTATAAAAATTCCAAATTTTGCATCACTCAAAGAGGAGGTGGTTTGTCACTTTAGTGATTTGTATAGCACAATAAGTCCTGGAAGCCCTAAAGAAAAAAAAAATCAATGTTGGAACATACTCCTAAGTCTATTTCACAGGAAGACAATGATGTGCTAACAAAAGAACCCACTAAATAAGAAATCCACCAAGTTGTTTTTTTTATTCAATCTAGACAAAGGACCAAGACCAGATTGATTCTCTGCTCATTTTTACCGAAAATTTTGGGAGGTAATAAAATTTTATTTTTGCATAATGGTGGGTTATAATTTAAAGAACAATTGTATGGGCTAGGAATCAATTCTTCCTTTTTATTCCTGATCCCAAAATATCTAAATCCTACTTCATTTTCAAGATTCTAATGGATATCACTCTATAATCTCTTATAAATTGATTTGAAATATTTTTTCCAAAAGTGATATGAATGTCATCATAGACTTAAACTGATGTACAAGTGATTAGTCATTTATGATTTGAATGTTAACTGAAAGTGTCGAAATCAAGGAAAATCGCTTGAGAATAAGACTTTATGATAGCTGATTAAACATAAATATGATGCATAACAGAAGTGAAAATAGTAAAAACACAGCGATACCAGATAGCAAGATTGATGACGGAGTTCGTCACTCATGGACTATGTCTCTGAGTCCGCTTTCAAGATGGGCAACCGTTTTTATTAGGAATGAAAAGGAGTTGATTACATAGATATTTGACCAATCTAAATGTGCATGCAAGCACTTCTGATCACTGTTAACAGAGAGCCCTATGAACCAGATTTCCAACGCTTCTTCTGGTTCCCAATTCCGACTCTGAATGCTCTTGTAACATTGAAAACAAAACTGCCTATGACCTTTAGAATCTGCAAACAATAATCAAAACCACTCTCCCCTTGTTCAATGAAGAAAAACTGCCTCTTATAGCCCTGCAGGTACATAAAAACCTCCTTGGATGAATTCATTATGAATTTGGTTGCAATATGGTTAGGTTTTGCTTCGATCTAGTTGTAATTTGACACCTAATATGGTTTAATGGTCATCACATTAGTTTGTTTAACCAAACTATAACAAAAAAACCCAAAAATACTTTGTAATAAGTTCATAACCACAGGCGGTCAGGCTAACCGGGCAGAGGCCAACAACTTCCATGTGAACATCGGGTGGTCGACTACTTGACTGCCACCTAGTGGCTTATCACCGGCAGTTCCGGTGACGGTTTCAGTAACTATCTGTGTGTGACCACCATCCAGCGGTTACATCTAGCAGATTCCCCGACGCGGTTGTAGTTCTAGTAGTTAACCTAACGGTCTATCTAGCACATTCACTTGGCGATGTTTTGGTTTGAAACCCTGCGTGATCAGATGTTGGCAACTTAATGTTAACCCGACGGTCTTACATAGTTCTGATCACATGTGGTATGTCCCCTTCGCCATTCCCCTGCGATTTGGGTGACGGTGAGGGCCTATGTTATGGTTTTTACAATGTTTTGTTTGCAATAAAATTAGGTCGAGAGTTTTTTTAGGTTAGGTTTTATGTTGTGTAATGTTTCAACACATAGTTTTTGGGGTTTAGGACTTAGAACTTAGGCTTAATGCAATAGGACTTAGGTTTTTAGAACTTAGGTTAGGCTTAACACTTAGTTCTTAGGTATTTAGCATTAGGTTTTAATGTATTTTGGTTTTAATACATTTATGATGTATTAGGGTTGCTAACTTAGGTTTAGGTTTACATTTTGTTTTTTCACAAAACCCATGTGCAACATATTGTTGCAATGTGATGAAACCAAATGCATATCGTCAACACAATCCATAGTCGAAGACAACCCTAATGACATATCGAACCTCTGCCACAGACGATAGTCATGTCGACACCAAATCTTGTGAGTCGAACGACAAGACGCATGTCGTCGACTAATCCTGGCAGAACTGTCGATGAACACAAATTGACATCCAGGTACATATCTATATCAACTGAACACCATGAAAACCATAACATTACCTGAACAACCTAATCCATACCCAACACTGTCAAAGCTTAAATGAATTGATGACAACACTGAATACTAACGACGACACTTGAACACCTATGCAATGATCTAACGAGATCCTCTTGGATCATTCCTCTCCACTTGAAATCTTTTGGACCACAAAAGTTTGACAAATCAAATAGTCGATGAGGGTAGAACTCCCTCTCTTTCCACCTTGACCTGATGATGTACCAATACATTCGATCAATCACTTGCAAGTGATGACCTTGATGATGTTGACGATGGCACTTTTTGAGTCAGTGAACTGTTTCATTCATCTGCAGTAAACACAACTTGCGATGATGGGCAAACAACCTGTTATCAACATGGAAATTGAATTCTTTCCATGAAGAACCATGTGTTAGTGATTCACAATCTTTGAAAACAGTCTCTACTAGATGTTGTTTAATACCATCAACATGTATAAACAATCTATTTTGCAGAATAACAGAGACAATCAAAGATACTCTTGACATTAAACCAACTACTTGATTACACATACTTTCCTACTTCCTGATTACTAAGTGAACTTGCTACAATGAACCTATCCAACTGTAAGGTGAAATTTGCCGCAACTTAGTTTGTCTTTGAAAGTATTGACTTAGTTTTTGATTTGTTTGAATCAACTTTCCTTCATTTAAATGATGTTTCCATTGATTAACACTTTCCTCTGATGCATAAGTTCCCATTAGACACTTTGTCACTGCTTTAGAAAAGTACTTGATATGAAAACAAATAGATTTCCTCTCCACATGAAAAGAGGTTTCCAAACTATTTGAAACATGAATTGGCGACACAATACAAGAGAAATTGAACACTGATTTTCCCCAATACTGATTTGTATCCCTGTAACTATTAAGTTCCAAACTTAAACTGAATTGATTCATTTTTACATTAGGAAGAGGAGCCTTAGGCACACATTGTATTTCATGTTGTATTCCCTACTTATGAATAAGATGTTTTGTTTTTCATAAAACTGAACAAGTTTCTATCTCTTTAATCAAACCATCTGTAAGTTGAGTTACATAACTTAAACAACCATCATGTCGATTTTTATGTTGTCCTTTCATACACATGATTACAAATCTCTTGTTTGAACTTATTAATCGCTTCATCTGATTCACATTAACTGAATTCAAGTGATTTTTGTTTTGATGTGCCCTGACAATAAATTCAACCCCGTCTTTCTTAAGGTGATATTTGGTTCCCTCCTGTAAAATACTACATCATGATCATAAAGATAAGGACTTCTTAAGACAACTCCACATATGTCTACTGGAACCACATCTAATTTCACTTCATCAATGTAATTAGATGTTATGGGAAATCTTAATCGACAGTCTTTGGTGATTGTTATCTGAGTTGATTTATTTAGCCATCCTAATGGGTAAGGTCTTGGATGATTCCATGTTTCCAAACCCAAACTTTTAACTAAATATTCAGAGATTAAATTTGCATGTGATCCACTGTCAAACATTGTATCTATCTTTATGTGCTTAGAAGTTATCCTTATGTTAAACAATTCAACTCTTTTATCCTCATTTGAAGGATTTATGTTTGATGGAGATGTAATAATTTTCGAACTTGAACCAGTGTCAAAAGTTTTACCTATTGTAACCATGGTGTTTATCCTCCTTTCATCACCTAAATCTAAACCTAGATCTTGTTGGATTGCTGCAATGGCCTTTTTTTCATCCTTCTCCGGAACTTTTTGGGCTTAAGTTATGGATGAAGTTTCCAACCCTTTGATTCATCATGACCAATTCTCTGGCAATGAGAACAAACAGGTCTTTCCTTTTGAACGATCATTGATTTCTTTCTCTTAATAATGTTCTTCCCTTACTGTCACTGGAATCTTTGGTTTCCAACACTTTTGTTGACTGCGATGAAAACTTGAATGGTCTGTCACCTAATTCAATATGTATGGCCTGAACACACACTTCATCAAAATCATCAAGATTAGACATCAATAATGTATGTTGCAAATATGAATGTAAATTGTTGATGTATTTTAATAAAGTTTCATGTGTATCCAATGAAATACCAAGCACCAACGCTTTCTTTCTGAACTCCTGAGTAGACTTCTGAACACTCTACCCTTTACCTTGCCTCAGATGTTGCCAATCAATCACAACTTGTTGCATGTATCGTAAAGGATATAATTGTTTCGTAAGAGATTTTAAAAACTTAGATCATGAAGAGATGACTTTTCCTTTACACTTTACATCTATCTGAGTTTGACTTTCCCACGAGATTAAAGTTTTTCCCCCCATTCTAAGTGTAGCTAACTGAATTTTAGTTTTATCATTAGAAATTTTCTAAATGTGACAATACACTTCTAACTGCTTTATCTAGTTATCTAGCTTTTTAGGATTCATTTCGCCATCATAAACAAGTAACCCAAATTTCACATCAAGTTTCAAAAGAGATGTTTTATTAGGTTTCTTTTCTGTTTCAGATTCTGCATTGGAAGAAGAAGAAGAAGAAGAAGATGATGATGGAGATGATCGAGGTGAAGGAGGTTTATCAGTCTTCCCTTTACCTTTGTCCTTCTTCGATGCCTTTGAAGAAGCTGAATCTCTCGTCTTCTTGTCTTCATACAGTTCTCCCAACATTTGTTACATAGTCAAGAACGCTTGCTGAAACTATTCTTCACTCATATTAGTTTCATTGTTTTCACCTGCATCAGATCCTGACATGGTCAATTTAGGAACGACACGTCGGTTTCCAATATCTAGATCAATCTGCTCAAGGATTCCTTCTCGTTGCAACTTTGACCTGGTTAACATTCAATGGAAAATTCTATAAACACAACTTGCTCTGATACAAAATTATATGATTTGAATGTGATCATAGACTTAAAATGATGTAGAAGTGATTAACAATTTATGATTTGAATGTTAACTAAAAGTGTGGAAATCGAGGAAAATTGCTTGAGAAGAAGACTTTACGACAGTTCATTAAACATAAATACGATGCATAACAGAAGTGAAAATAGAAAAAACATAGTGATAGTTGACAATGAGATTGATGATGGAGTTCGTCCCTAATGGACTGCGTCTCCAGTTCCAATTTCAAGTTGGGCAACCATTTTTATTAGGAATGAAAAGAAGGAGTTGATTACACAAATATTTGATCAGTCTGAATGTGCACACAGGCACTTCTTATCATTTTCATCAGATAGCCATCTGAACCAACTTTCTAACACTTCTTATAGCTCCCAATTCCGACTCTGAATACTCCTATAAAACTGAAAACAAAACTGCCTATGACCTCTAGAATCTGCAAACAAGAATCAAAACCACTCTCTTCCTATTCAATGAACAAAAACTGCCTCTTATAGGCCTGTAGGTACATGAAAACCTCCTTGGCTGATCCGAATTGCATCCATCAAGAACTGTCAAAGAACCATGATTGTATCTGGTCGGGACAAATATCTAAAAATTCCAAAACAGTGATCAAAGACACCCCTAAACTAGTGGCAATGGCAGCCAGCGTGGAACGACGAGGACCTCAGTCAAAGCACGCTAACCGGGCCCATGGAGACTGCGCAGGAGGTCAAAGTAGCCCTTGGGAGCCCTAAAACGATAAAAGGAGGTGGATTTTGATATGGGCGAACAAGGCCGAAATGGGGGAGCCTTAAGCACCTGGTCGTGTCAGGAACCAGAGAACCGCGGGTGAAAAGGAAAAAGCACTAAACGTACAAAGGTAGGACCCACACTCTAGAAACCAGCGATATTGATCAGGGCACCCTCAAACGGCAAGAGGTTTTGGAAGGAACCGAAGTGATCTCACTCAACGATCGATGCGTGGCAAGCGGAGGTGAGAGAAAATCGTCGTTGATCGTGCGTTATCGATCGAGCAAGTCAATCGCGTGGGACGTGCGTATGACGTTGGATCTGGGGGATCTAGGTCAAACGGCTGAGATCAAGCCCGATGGAGGAAGCGAAATTGACAAAGAAATATGCCGCAATTTTTAAAGATTTGGAATCCGTTTGACTGCCACGGTGGAGGAAAGACTTCATCCACGACGTAACTAAAGAAACGAACCGAAGAAGCAGGTCGTCTCTATTTAGAGGAGGACAAGTGGCCACTCCTTGAGCATTCATGCTGATGCCAAACAGGGAACTCCAAGTGCAGCTACAGAAGGTGAATCGATAGAGGTGGATGAGGAAATGAACATGCATGAGAACGAATGGCTAAAAACCATGAATAGAGACAGAATGCATAAGTCAAGACGGAGAACAATCCGAGAGATGAGGAAAGAAGGCAGAGAGACCAGAATCCCGAGAGGAGGATGGAATACACAGAGAAAGAAGACAGTGAAGCAAAATTAGAAAGAGACAGAGGGCCAAGCTTACTAGCAGCAGCATCAAGCACCAAAGAGCTTGAAAGATACAAGCCATCCCATAGAATAATCTATCCGGATTGAGCACCACAGTTGGCTCTTTCCACGGTAGACCAGAAGGTCACAGAGCTAGTAGGAGAAGAAGAGTCTGTGTACTCCAGTGGCTTGGGGAATCCAAGAACCACCCTGCCAAGCAAACCTACTTCAAGAGAACTCACATTGAGTCCTTGTATTGTAATTCTCTGTTTAAAGACACAATAAAACAAGGCCACCACTGAAAGCTGGACCGGAGACGTAGCCCTAGAGAATAGGTTGAACTCCTTATTAAAAAAAAAAAATGTCTTTGTGTTTTCTTACTGTATTTCTCTGTTGTCTTTCCATTTTATTGTCTGTGTATTGGCAATTTGATCGATCCATTGCTTCAATAACACAGAACACACACGAGCACATGAGTCTATAATACCTTTGTTCAATAAATCTTTAGCTGATGTCACTCATAGGGTGAATATCAAATCAAGTGGTATCATAGCTCTAGGCTGTAAGGTTAGACAAGCTTTTGTTGGTTTAGCTGTTGAATGCTTACTAGATCAAAGCTCAAATTAGGAGAAGGAGAGTTGGTGGAAACTAATCTTGAAACTGGGAGAGTCTATTCTCGGAAGACAATGTCAGAGGAAGGTTCTATGGGACCGGACCCTCAATTCCAAGAGAGTTTCCTAGCTATAAATTCTATGGTATAAGAAATGTATAGGGACTTTAGAAAGTAAAAGGATGAAGATTCATTAGGTTCTAAACAAGATAAAGAAGAAGATAAGTCTCATTCCCATGACCACTCAAAAGGAAAGGGGAAAGAGGAAAGCTTTCTCACACCTCCTAATAGCCCTGTGCATAATAACAAAACATCTTTGATTAATCTAGATGTTAAATTTGATTTGCCTATATATGATGGAGAGATAAATGCTAAACAGTTGGACAATTGGATTAGACAAATTGATGTGTAATGCAGAGTGCAAAACATCAACTCAGACAAGAGTAAAATTTAGCTGGAAAGCCTACGCCTAGGAGGCACTGACTTGGTTTGGTGGGAAGGAAGAACCCAAGCTGACATAAAGAAACATGGTAAGACCATCTCTGTCTGGAGTGAATTTGTTACTGCAATCAAAAAGTGGTTCTATCCACTGGCCTACATGCAACAAGCCATGATGAGTTGGCAAACTCTTTGGCAGTTGAAAGGGAAAAGTGTGCAATTTTATACTCAAGAGTTCAGAAAGAGAGAATTGATGTTGGGTATCTCATTAGACACACCAAAGACTCTTTTGAAGTACATTGGTGGTCTACACAACTACATGAGGCATACCATCCTCATGTTTAATCCCACTAGTATAGATGAGGTATCTATACAAGCTACTCATCTAGAAGCTAGAGGAAAGAATGGAAATCCAGAAGTTGGGGGACCATACCAACCCACTGTAAGAAAGAGAAAGGAGAAAAGAAAGCAGAAGTGGAAAGCAAGGAAGGCTAAAACTGCACAGAAAGACAAAGCTTCATGCACTCACTGTAAAAAGAAGGGGCATGATGATGAGCACTGTTGGATTCTGCATCCAGAGTTGAGACTTAAGAAGTCCAACGGCAAGAAGAAGAAGATTGTTGCAGCTATTCAGAAAGATTTGGGGTCAGACTCAAGAGATGAAAAAATCATTGCAACCACAGGTATAAAAGGTAAGAATTCTAAAGCATCTACTAGTAATTCTACTCAAACTGTTATTGATGAAGAACATGAGAGAAAAATACATGAGCTTTTTCATATTCGACTTATTTCCAAACATCAAAAGATTGATACTTTGTTTGATAGTGGCTCACAAGTAAATTTGATTTTTGAAACAATTGTAAATAAATTGGGATTAGCAACTACTCCTCACAAGAAACCATACCCATTAGGATGGTTGAATGAAAAATCACAACTACAAGTGACTAGACAGTGCAAACTCAAGTTTTCTTTCGGGTCAGCATTTGTAGATGAGGTTGAGTTAGACATAATTCCTTTCGATATATGTGGAATTGTTTTAGGAATTCCTTACTTGTATGATAGAAAGGCTATTTTCTATAGAGCTGAGAACAAGTATCTACTTGTTAAAGATGGAATTGAATACTTTGTAAGAGCTCACAAGCTCAAGAACAATTATACTCTCATAAATTCTGGGCAGATGAAAAGAATGATAAATTCTTGCAAACAATTCTTACTAATGGCTGTAAAGGAAAAGAAACCTGATAGAACCAATGTATTCGAGGGTTGTAATGCTCAGCAGCAAGCTGATATAGAAAACATTGTTTCAGAGTATGATGTCTTGTTTCAGGAACCTAAAGGTCTGCCACCCAAAAAGGGAATAGTACATGATATTATTTTGCAGCAAGTTGCTCCATTGCCTAACATTGGGATGTACAGGTTGTCTGCTTTAGAGAATGTTGAAATCAAGAAGCCGGTGCAGGAGTTACTCGAGAAGGGATTCATCAGGCCTAGCACATCACCATGTGGGTCACCAATCGTTTTGGTGAGAAATAAAGATGGCTCGTGGAGAATGTGAATTGACTACCGAGCACTAAATAAGATAACAATCAAAAACCTGTATCCCCTTCCTCGCATAGATGATCTTTTAGATCAATTGAATGAATTTGTTTATTTCACCAAGCTGGATTTGCATAGTGGATACCATCAGGTCAGAGATGCAGAGCAAGATGCATGGAAGACTACTTTCAAAACAAATCAAGGATTGTATGAGTGGCTGGTTATGTCTTTCGGCTTGACAAATGCTCTTGCTATTTTCATGAGATTAATGAATGATGTACTCAAGCCTTTTCTTGATGATTTTGTTATTGTGTATCTGGATGACATTCTAATTTTTAGTAAAACGTGGGAAGAACACTTAAATCATGTTAAGCAGAAATTAGATGTTTTGAAAAGAGAAAAACTTTATGTTAAACTCTCAAAATGTGAATTTGGCAAAACATCTCTAAATTATTTGGGTCATATAGTAGGG